>PVHP010026852.1:0-24303 GCA_004024765.1 Zapus hudsonius | reverse complement strand
TGAATGTGTACGTATATAATGCTGATAGGCTGTAGTTTAACTTAAAATTCCTACACATCCTGAGCGCGGGAGGAGAAGAAGAATGAAGAGAAAGAAGAAAAGGAAGAAGAAGAAAAAGGAGAAGAAGAATAGGAAAAATGAAGTAGCTACTAGTAACATTGTAACTTGCAAGGTTTCTTGAATAAAATGCTGCGGAGAACTCTCGTGGTCGTGTCCTTTCTTGCTGGACAAGCAGGGACGCAACAACTTAGAGTTAATTAAAATGTGGCAAATGTCATGGAATAGATCTCCCACAATGATATTTTAAAAACTGGGACTTTGATCCTGCTAGAACTCTCTGCCTCTCTTTAGGCGTTCTAAGATTCCCTATGGAGAGCTGCAGGTGACAAGGAACTTGGGGAAGATTCAAGCCATGATGGGATCATGAGAAAGATCTATGTAAGTGACCATGTGAGTCCTTCCCCAATCTTATAAAGTGATCCAGGGTTGGGGCATAAGCCTTTGTTGGCATTCTGTGCACAGAAGCTGTGAAATGATCCATATTATATTAACACACCAAAATTTGAGATAATTTGACGTACACCTCATCTTCCCATTTAAAGTATGCATGTACGGTTTTAAGATCATTGGTACCTAGTACACTGTAAAAGAGCTTTTGTCTCCAGACTTGTTTTCCAGTGGTGGCACTATGCATGTTACTATGGTTACATGAAAATGTGCAGTTCTTAGTAGGTAAAGGAATTTCACAGATTTGTATGAGGTGCCATCATAGCAAGAAAGAAGGAGAAAATGCTGCAGATGCACACTGAGTTTGCTCTTTTTTAAAAAATATTTTATTTATTTTCAAACAGAGAGAGAGAGAGAGAGAGAGAGAGAGAGAGAGAGAGAGAGAACACCAGGGCCACCACCTTGTGGGTGTGGCATGTGGGTACTGGGGAATTGAACCCGGGACCTTAGGCACTGGAGGCAAGTGCCTTAACCTCTGAGCCATCTCTCCAGCCCTGAGTTTGCTCTTTTTGCTGGCACATGAAGGAGCATGCTTTCACAGACCTTTGTAGTTAGGGAATGGTTCTGGCTAATGAGCTACCAGCAAAAGGAGCGAGAATGTATCACTTCCAGATGAAAACATTTAATCACTGACTCAAGATGCCCCAGCATTCTCCTTTCCTGCTCCAGGAACTTCAGAGGAAAGTTCAGGCTACGGGACTCTAGAAGACAGGGGAGCCTGGTTGTTCAGATACCTCCTGGAGAACAAGTGAGTGCCCTGCATGGCTCCTGGGATTCTCAGTGGGCTTCTTCACATAGACAAGATACCAATTGTCATTGTGAGAGCTGACTCAGCTTAGCTATTGCTGCCTAATCAAGCACCCCAAAACTCATCTCTCATGGCTCTGGAAGTTGGTAGAAAAAAGCTTGTGCTCTTTTATAGATGACAGATGCTTGGGGGCTGAGGCGAAAGTTAACAAAGCTAGCGTTAATATTCTTGCCGTTGATCCTGATGCTCAGAATATATGCAGACTCTTTGTGCATCTCTTTGTGGACAGTGCTGCCTTACTTAAAACACAGTGCTTTCAGCACTGTCCTCTCACTTCCTCTACAGGAGATCCAGAAACATGGGTAGAACACACACTGCTTTTCAGTCTTCAATTCAGAAGTCTGAGAATGTCACTTCTGCCACATTCTAGTGTGAAAACAGGCCCTTAAAGACCAGCCCAGAGTAGCAGGGAGAGGAATGAGACTTGGCCCCTTAACCAGAAGCAGAAAAATACATCATTTCTCTATTTAATCTACCAAAATCATACTGAAGGGCTTGTTTGTCGCTGATGCATGCTCAAGCTGATTCTGACAGGTGTACTGTCTTTTTTAGATGACTTATTTGAGAGTAGCTTTGGTTACTATTTTGGGTGTGTGCTCAATATCCTTGTTTGGGTGAACAGTATTATAGAAAATGATTTTCCTGGCCTTAGGCAGCCAAGGGTTTGACATCAGAGTAGTTAAGCACTCTGGAATTGACCAAACTTTTATTCAACTTGTTCAAATATTCAAACAGTACTGTAAGATTTATGTAAACAAATCTCTAAGGATAAAATGACTACCTATTTTATTCTTAATCCTTTATTCCCATGAATAATGGATATGAGAAAATAATTCTCAAGTGATAAAAATCTTATATTATTTTAATACCTGGATACCAGCCAAAGGCTTTAATGCAATTAACAACTTGGGAATTGATATTAAAAAGGTAGTCGAAAGAAAGGAGATTGCCTTCAAATTACAAAACTCTAACAATACAGCATAAAGACTGTATGATGGATTTCCTGTTGAGGATGATGGAAATGTTATGGAAATATTAAATTAGTTAAGAAATGCTTTACAATTAGTCTAGAAAGTAATAATATTACTGAAATTTAATTTTACAAACATGTTTGATAAATGCCTTACAGGAACAAAGGTAGAAAGGATAATTTAAATAAGCCACAATAATATGTCCCACAACAGATGGTAGCAGAAGCCATGCAGGATGGAAATACACTGAGATCTGCCCAGACAAGTGACTAGAGACAAACCCAAGAGACATGAAATCATACCAGAGCCATGTTCTTTAGAAGAAAACCAGCTAACTTCTAGACCTAACAAAAGATCTCAAGAGCAGCTACATTTAACAGAAAAAATGCGCAAATCAATTCTCTTCCTATGTACCACACAGAATTAAATTTTTTTGTATGTGTGTGTATGGAGTGCACACGTGCTCATGTGTATGTGCACATATGTGTGGAGAGGGTATAGTGTGTGTGTGTGTGTGTGTGTGTGTGTGTGTGTGTGTAGTCCACAGGACAAGAAGGCTGCCCACCTCTTTTGAGGCAGGCTCTCTCATTGGTCTGGAGCTCACCAATGCTGCTCAGCAAGCTCCTCCCATCTCTACTCCTCAGCACTGGGATTACAGGTGTATGCCCACACATCCAGCATTTTTTGCATGGATACTGAGATCGAACTCATGCTTGTGAGGTAAGCACTTTATCCATTGACCTAGCTCCTAACCCTAAGAATAAATTTTAAAATGTAATCTACACAAGATTTTATCCAGTAACAGCAAAAAGGTTTTTTTTTTAGTTTACATAAAATTACTTGTAAAACATGGACAAAATGTTATAGGAATTTATTTGGCATAGATGTCAAGCTTCCCAAATTAATCTATTAATCGAATCATAGCTAATCATGATCCTTGTTAATATAATTCTAAAAATCTATGTTAAAACCTAATCTTACTTGGGCAAGGTAGTTCATCCCTGTATTCTATCACTAAGGAGACTGAGGGAGGAGGAGCTTGGGTTACATGACCATGTGCAAACAAGCAAACAACATATATAGTGCAAAGAAACAACATTGCTTAAGAATGGTCAGTGGGATTTTGAAAAGGTGAGACAATGTGGTATTTACCTAGAAAGCCTCAAGTAAATAAATGGGAGTATGTCTTCACCAACAAGGTCTTACCATCTAGTTGTGGTGGGGAAGCAAGCGCAATAGCCTAAACTGTTCAAAACACTTCCATGACTAACATCTCATAGGGAAATACCCCCCACCTACTTCTGATTAGGAAAGCACATTTTATAAGTTATTGATGTTTTCCTATGATTCCCTGAAGGCTCAACCAGATGCCACTTGGACTAGGCACCCTGGCACTGTAAGATCTTCAGTTAATACATCACAACCATTTTCTTTATGTAAATGGATTCACTCCATTCACTTTCTGATTGTGTTGATGCCATAAAATGAATCTTCATGTGGGCATCCATTTTTAAGTACAACTAATGCAACAAAACTTTCATTTAATAGCAATTATATGCCTCAAATATGGTGCAGTGTATATGGAGAATAGCAAGCATTTAATGAATAAAAGTATTTCTTAATATTTGGAGCTGTGTAATAATCACCAGGCCCTAGATGGTGGATAATACTAGCTGGTGTCTCCATTTTGTTCAACAAATGCCATAGAACACAAGTTAAGCCCAGGTCTCTACTAGGGTCTTTGAGACAGTCATGGTAGAAATCTCTGTTCTTAATGAGACATGGCTTTAACTGATAGCACATTAAATAAGTTTAAAAGTGCTAAGAAAATAGTAGCCTAAGAATATAGGATACTGGGGAATTGCTAGAAGAATTTATTCACATATTAACATATTCAGTGATGTGAAAGACTTTATAATGAGAAAGATGAAAATGTACTATAAAAATATTGAACTTGAGACTCCTCTTCTGTGAAGAAAGAGAATGAGAAGAGAGACAGAGAAAAATTCAGGTAAGAAAAATGATGTAGAATAATAGGATAAGAGCCTTAAAGTTAGCCAGGCACAACTTTAACCAGAGCACTCAGGAAGCAAAGGTGGAAGGTTTGCTGTGAGTTCAAGGCCACACTAAGGCTACACAGTAAATTTCAGGTCAGCCTGGGCTGAAAGTTTAACTCTCAAACTAAAGATACAAGCAAACAACCATTTTTATGAACCAAAGCTCTTGTTTATTAGCCTTTAAAGGATGGGAAAGCAGGACCTCATTTTTGCCCTTCATACATTTAATCAAGATTTTCTCTTACTTAAGAGAAAAAAATGGTAAAGGCACAAAGATGTCTATCCTGTTTATTGCTCTGTCCTAAGCAATAAAACATTTTAACTAAACTGTCTTGTGTGTCCACTAAGAATTGACATTATAGATCTTATTTTAGGAAATATTTCTAGATATTTGAACCAAGTCTTTCTTGGAATATAAAATTGTGTTTTCCTTACATTTCAATGAATGATAAAGTAACCATTTGCTGTATAATAATTTATAATTCTAATGTATAATATATGTCCCCTTTCAAGCCTTTGCCTTTTTTTCTTATAATAATTCCAAATCCAAGGCCAGATGTAGATAAAAATCAGGATACTAGCTAACACAGGTCAAGAGTTAGACATGTTGTATTTTATTTAGCAAAGTACTTTGAAACAGTACTAGGAAGGTGATTTCTATATTAGAAATAATAGACAGAAGCTAAAAAAAAACAGGCAAGGTAAATAATGAAAAAGAAAACACAAATAAAATAAAAGTCCATATTTCACATAAATCAATTGTGCAATGAACTACCAAACATACACAGTACTTTAAAATTTAAAATACAGTAAGTTAGCCTAATCACCAGTGATGTGCTGATAAATAACACACAGCCTTGAGGTGAAAGAGTTTGATTTGTTGGGTTTGACAATATCTTTGATTTAAACACTAACACCCTGTCTACTTATAAACTAGCAACTCCACAGTCACTAGTTGGTAAAATCTCTGAAACTTCACAGCTGTTTTTTTTTCTCTTAAATTTATTTCAAGAATTTAATTTAAGACTCTAGCTACTGGATGAGGGTAACAAACATTCTGGTGTTAAACGATTTTCATCAAAAGAAAAAAAAAACACTACTGGAGGGCTGGAGAGATGGCTCAGCAATTAATGGTGCTTATTTGCAAAACATGCCAACCTGAGTTCACTGCCCACAGACCCACATAAAACCAAACACAAAAAGTGATTTATGCATCTGAAGTCCATTTGCAGAGACAGGAATCCCTGGTGAGCAGTCCCTTTAATTTTTTCTAACTCTGTTCTAGTATGTAAAAATGACTTTGTATGTAAAATTTGTACATACCTGTTTAGATGATCCCTTATTTAAAAATGCACAAACGTTTGTGGAAAGAAGAGTTTTAAGATGGCCCCTATACTTCCAGAATACTCCCATATATATCCCTCGAATGTGGGCAAGTCCTGCAAGAATAATGAGATACCATGATTAGGAAAAATAATATGCTGACAAAGGTGGAGGGATTTTTCAGATATATTGAAGGTCTCTAGTTGACATCAAAATGGAATTTATGGGATGCAGATGTAGTTCAATGGTAGATAGCTTGCCTAGGTTTAATCCCGAGCACAAAAAAAAAAAAAATGAATAACTAAAAAAACAGTTTTCAAATAGTCCTGGCCTAATAATTAGTAGTAGCCAAAGGAGAGAGTAGGCTCTTCCTGAGAAAGAAACATAGCCATGCTGACCTGCAAGAGGCAACTGTCACACTTTGAATGGCCCATGGAAGGTCTAGGCTCTAGCACCTGAGGGTCAGCCCTTCAACACTGACTTCTGTCAACCCGAGAGAGCTGAGCAAAGGGCCCCAAAACCCCTAGGGCAGCTGAGACTCTCAGTCCTTCAGCTGAAACCAGGAGATAATTCATTGTGTATTTTGTTGTTGTTTTCGAGGTAGGGTCTCATTCTAGTTCAGGCTGACAATACTCTGTAGTTCCAAGCTGGCCTCTAACTCATAGCAATCCTGATCCTCCTACCTCTGCCTCCCTAATGCTGGGATTAAAGGTGTATACCACCATGTCTGGCTCAAATCATAAAATCCTTGCTTTCATACAATAAACTCTTGAGAAAGAAGTGGATATTGTCTAGTAAGAGGGGCCATGAATGGAAGGGGAGGAAACCAAACCCCATGAAAAATTGTCAGACCTGCAATTCCCTGTCCCAGTCATTAAATCCCTCCCACACTGAGCCGTGGATTAAAGAGACCTACAAGGTCCCCAAAACAAGACAGGTTTCTGTCAAAGTTCTTGAACACCCACCCTAGGCCAAAGATAAGATCCTATTGCTGAAGAAACCACAGAAAGACATAGAACAACACCGAGAGACCCTGTGAGATCCAGAATGGTAACCAGTCCCCAGAAGCTGCCAGGGGAAATTAGTCAATGATATTTGGAGAAAGCAGAGACCACTGATACAAAACGCAGACTGTTGCCATGAGAAGGCTGAACACACTTCCTTCTGGGAGAGATCAACAGACCAAGAAATGATCACTGGTTCAATAGAGGTACCAAAACCTTGGGGGGGGTATTCAATAGCTTTTAAATTGGCCAAGAAATCTACTCCGTGACAAGGAACCCTTAACTGGAATTGGGACTAAGGGCAAAATCCTACGGGAAGCAAAAACTGGGGCTACAAAAAGAAATCCCCATTACCAGAGAACTACAGAGAGGCTAATCTCAATAGAATTTTGTCAAATTAGAAATGTGCGTCTCATTTAACCTATACTGATCTCTGATGGAGATTCTGTTTGCATTTTTCAGAAAGCAGTGAGAGCTCTGGTCATTCCAACTCCATAGATGAGCCACAGGCTGAAGGCTGATATCCCCCAGGCCTATCATGTAGACACCAAGTGAAACACTTGAGGCAGTGGTGGGGCAAGAAAGAGACCTAATAACCATAGCCAATCAGTCAACCCAGGATAAGTCAGCGAGACAGACACCAACGACTTCCAACACAACTTAAAGTAGAAGCACAGAGACTCTTAAGGTCACAACAACAACAATAAAACAGACTTAAAACTCATCCTCCATGACTCGAGGAACTGAGCAGAAGAGGGGGCAGAAAGATTGTAAGAGCCATGGTGGGAGAGATTACCCAGAGACATTACCCCCCTCAGCTACAATACATAAAGGGGGGGCAAGGGAGCTTGATGCCTCCTGTGCTATCCATAACCCCTTGCCACATGGATGGATCCAGTGTGCCCACCGAGGAGGATACCCAGTAGATAGGAGACAGGGCAGAGGGAAATGGGAATATAAGCACAATATTTGCTCAATCAATGTATTTAATTTTGGACAATAAAGATGAAAAAGAAAGAAAATACGCACTTGTATTTTGGCAGCTGTGGTGCTCCATGGCCATGACACTCCACGGAGATTTCTCAGCTTACACTTTCATAAGCAATGTGTGAAAGTGCTTTCTCCATGTCTCTGCCAATATATCTTCATTTGCTTCTCCCCAAACTTGCTTAATGCATGATAAATGCAAAATCACACACATATGTCATTGCAATTTTAAGTAATCCCTCCTCTTTGTCTTTTTTCTTGTTAGAGTTTCAAATTAATTTTTAAAGTTTTATGTATATATATATATATATCACCATTGATATAAATTTTTAAATGGTTGAGAAAGAAACGTATTTATGTTTGTTCATACAAGTCTTTTAGAGGTTGGACTATTGCACACAACACCATCCTTTAAACATTCAAAGAGATAATTCCCCATGTTAGGATTTTCTAAGAACAATGATGGAACTGCTCAGATGAGGTGGAGGACTGGGAAGTGCAGGTGCCTGACCAGGTCCCCTCACCTGTGAGGCATCTGTCTCTGTGGGAGGTGCAGACGATGGCCCAGCAGCTTCACATTCTACTCACATGTAGCCTATTTGACATTCTCTAGAGAGCACACATCAATGGCTCTTGTTATACTGGCAATTAACTATTTTTAGCCAGTGCTTTTATGCCAAGGGCTTTTCAAAGGCAAGGGCTTTTCTTCTGGTTAATTCTCGTAGAGGCCATTTACCTCGTGGTTCTGATTACTGGCAGGTGAGACCAGATACTCTGACAGCATGTTGCCTGAAACGAAAATGAGTGGACCTCAAGTGTCCACATGAACACCTTTCCTCCCCGAAGGAAATGCAACCATGTTAGGAAGCTTGGATGGATAAGCAGGGGTGGGGTTAGAGATGATTAAGTCAAGTACCGTTGGTTCCCATTGGAATTTGTTACCTAATTAAAAATCACTTAAGAACTTAATTAGAAAAGGTGAACTAAAACATATAATTTATAATGAAAAGAGCACGATGTTTCTTGCCTCCTATTTTATTCCTATTCATGGAAAATTCTCCTAGGCTCTACTTACACATTGCCAATTTTGGTAATAGAACATTTGGCAGAGGGAAAGCTGGGATCAAGTTAGAAAATGTGACAAGATTCAACTCTTTGGCAAAGAATAGTACAGACCCTTATGCTTTTGAAACTTTTGAAAAAAGACTTTTTTTCCCACCCAAAGTCTATTAGTGGATTTTAGACATTTTATAAATGTACTGAAGATGTTACCATTATTTTTGGCCTGACCATTATTTTTTATTGTTCTTTTTGGTGTACACTTTTTTTTTTTTTGTTTTTCAAGGTAGGGTCTCACTCTAGCTCAGGCTGACCTGGAATTCACTATGTAGTCTCAGGGTGGCCTCGAACTCACGGTGATCCTCCTACCTCTGCCTCCTGAGTGCTGGGATTAAAGACATGCGCCACCACGCCCAGCTTATTGTTCTTTTTGAAATAATGTTTGGGTTTAAAAAGATTGACTTATTGTCCTGTGTTTATCACTTTCATGCCCAAACAAGTCACCAATGTTTATGCTTTTGGAACAGATTAGGTATGATGAGAAATCAGACTTACTTGGACTGCCATGTACTACTTGGACAATTTCAAATTTACTAAATCCTCTATTTTTCTCTATTATTCTTGTCTGTAACATGGAGATATCAATGGCAAATATTTGAATCCAGATTCCTCAGGAAGCAAAGTCCAAAGCCATACTTAAAGAATTGATCTTCATGGTTAGGAACCACATATGAGTAAACTAAACTAATAATGAATTGACACCATAAAACCCTAGCTTTTATACAATAAGCTCCTGAGGAAGCTGAGGGCACCACCTGGTATAAGGGGCCATGAACAGAATGGGAGGAAGCCTAACCTCAAGAATATTTGCTCAGGCCTGCATCTCCCTGTCCCAGTTATTGGTTCCTTCCCACACTGAGCTGTTGATCAAAGAGACCCAGGAGGTCCCCAAAACATGGCAGACTTCTGTCAAAGCTTTTGAATACCTGTCCCAGGCCTAAGGTAAAACCCTATTGCTGAAGAAATCACAGAGTGTCATTAAACAACACCAAGAGATCCTGCTGGATCCAGAATGGTAACCAGCTCCCAGATGGTAACATGTGTAGCATTGAAAGGTATTACATGAGCTGCAGGGGAAATTCGTCAAGGATATTTGGAGAAAGCAGAAACCCCTGCTCAGTGACAAGGAACCTTAACTGGAACTGGAATCCATGGCAAAATCCTATGGGGACCAAATCTCAGGCCCCTAGGGGAAATTCCCACTAACAGAGAACTACAGAAAGGCTACAACTTTTAGGAGCTGGTCAAAATAGCAATGTTGTCTCATTTAACCTATATTGATCTCAATCTCTGATGGAGATTCTATTTGTATTTTTCAGGAGGCAGTGAGAGAGCTGGGGAAAAACTCAATTCTACCAACAAGACTTTGGATGATGGCTGACATCCTGGTAGGAGACAAACCACACCTAGCCTTCACAAAGGGCCCAAATGAAACCTATGAGAAAGTGATGAGACAAACAGGAGACCAATCACCACAGCAAGTCTGAAAACCTATGAAAAGTTAATGGAGACAGACATCAATAATACTCATCACAACCCAGGGCAAAGATCCAGAGATGTTTAAGATCTCAACAATAAAGCAGACTTAAAACTCACCCATCACAACTCAGGGAACGTAGTGGAAGAGAGGGTAGAAAGATTGTAAGAGCCATGGTGGGGGACAATATTCAGAGACATCGGCCCCCTCAGCAACAATGCACAAAGGGGGGAGAAAAAAAACAAGAAAGAAAAACTGGTTACCCCTGGTGCAGTTCATAACCCCCTAACCTATGGACAGATTCAGAATGTGCACCGAGGAAGGACCCCAGTGGGTAGGGGACACAGAGGAGGGAAATGGGGACACATTCACAAGATTTGCTCATACAGTGTATATAATTATTCATAATAAAGATATTTTTAAAAATAAATGAAATAAGTAAAAAATCAAACAAACAAAAAAGAACAGATCTTTAACTTCGGGAGATGGAAAGAATAAAACCTATATGAAGGGTAAAGGAAAGAGGGAACCTGAAGGAAAGGGAGTCTCACAGCCATGATTCCCCACAGAAGAGTCCACCTGGACTGATTTTCTGGGTTGCTAACAAGAGAAGAGGATCTGTGCATCAGGTCAGCTGATCTAAGGGAGGAAGAGGGAACAGCCTGACTGAGTTTAGTTTACCTCAATGGAAATCAACTCTGCATCCTGCACAGAGGCATCTTTTGGCCCCTTCAGCTGCCCCTTAGGCTGCTGTATCCTACCTCCTGTAATGTGAACTTTCATTGACAACCTCAAGTGGCTGGTGGAGTCAGAAGTTCAAATTAGAAGCTATTATATTAGTCAGGCATTGATTGTATTGATGTGACATAGCCACCTGGGGGGAGGGGTGGTTTGTTTTAGCTCATGGTTTCAGAGGTTTCTGTCCATATTCCTTGGTTCTGTTACTCCCCACTCCCCAGAGATTTCTTTGTGAAAAAGACTCTCTCCAATCTCCCCTCCCCCTTTCCAACTGGGCAAGGGAGAGAATTCCTTTCTGGCTAGAGTTTTTAGCAAGCCTTCTCCCTGGATTCTAATTCTTCCTAAAATAAACCTTATAATTCATAATTTACCCTTCTCAGATTCCGTTTTTTTCAATTCTTTGATAAATTGATTTAAGAACACAAAAGTTGGGATCCATAGACCTGGGATCTTTGTAGAATTTATACCCTTCCTGAGCCAAATATCCTGCATCATAGTGTTTAAAAGTCCAAATCCAAAGTGTCTACTGAGATTTGAGGCAAGCCTTAGCTGTCAGTTCCTAGAATAGTACAAAAAAATCACATACTTTCAAGATACAGTGATATAGAGTTAAAATTCCAATTTCTGAAAGAAGAAATAGAGACACAGAAGAGAGCCGTGTGACCAAAGCAAGACCCGATGTCAGCAGAACACTTACTAAATAAACCCTTGTAGCTCCAGGTCCAGCCTCAGTGGCATGTGGTGTGATTTGTACTCCATTGGGCCTGGGCAGCCCTTCCTCCATGGGCTTGCTGTTGACTGCCCACATGGCCTCTCTGTTGGGCAGCCTGTGGCTTTCTTCACAGATGTTCTTTATTCTTGACATCTCCAGCATTGTGGAGTCTCCACTGATGCTCAGCTTCACTCTCACAGCTTCACATGTTGCCACAGTAAGGGCTGTAGAGACTTGGCCCTGTCACACATCGCCTGGCCTCTACTGTCCTTTGAAATCTCAGTGGATGCCTCGGGTTGCATGTTTGCAAAATATGTGATGTGACAATATCTTCTCCCAGCTCAAGTTGTAGCCATGATTCTTTGGATCAGAGCTGTTTTTGACTCTGAATACCTGGGCAGCTGGACAGAGTGAAATGATTCCTAAAGAAACAAATCCCTAGGTCACATTATGCAAGCAGGTACACTCCAGAAGTCCTACTTTCTCAAGGTAAAGTCTTTCAAATGAATTTATTCTTTTAAGAAAGAGCCCGAGATTGGGCTGACCAGCTTGAGATGTATTCAGGACATCTTTCCTGTTGACTTAATACAAAGTACTTGGCTTTTTTTTTAATTACACCAATCTCAGAATCTATGCCTTGCTAAGTTCAGTTTTACATTGGCTTTGCTCACCAAAATGCAAGTTTTTCAAGTCTTTCTGCTGTGTATTTTCTTCTCTCTTCTTATAAACCTGGATAAAAGTGGCCAATAATAATAATATCCAAAGCTGAATGCTTAGCTGTTTTGAAAGTTTATCTATCATATGAATTAGTCTAACACTTTTAAATGTAGCATCCCACAAAGTCTCAAGACATGGACAAAATGTAGCCAATGTGCTTGTGAACATCTAACATGAATGGCCTCTATCTAATTCTCTAAAGATCCTGATTTCTACCTAAAACCTTATGAATGCTATCTTCACTTCCCTCATTTCTATTAGCATTTTGGTCTTTTGAGCTCTGTAAATTCTGCTTGTAGCATTCTAGGACTTCTTTAGCCCATACCTCCAAACTCTTCCAAATTCCTCCTACAAACCAGCCCCAAAGATTCAAGAACCACAAGGTTGGTTTAGTCATAGAAAAAATTCCACTTTTGGTATCTAAATCTATGTTAGTCAAAGATCTTTAAGAGGAGCAGAGAAAAATATATATGCCTAATATACATATATATGTATTTGTACACACACATCTATATCTCTATCTCTATCATCTATCTATCATCTATCTATCTATCTATCTACACACACACACACACACACACACACACACATATATATATATATATATATATATATATATATATATATATATGAGTATGTAGTAGTTTGAATTAGGTAAACTCATGTGTTCTGAATGCCTGAACCACAGCTGATGGAAATCTGGGAAGTGGAGCCTTGCATGGAGGAGGTGTGTTTTGGGGGGGTGGGCTTAAGGCCAGCTCCCCCTTGCTAGAGTTCAGCTCACTCTCCTGCTGCTGTTTGTCACCAGCTGTGGCAGAGGTGATGTCCTGCATTTGCCCTACCCCCTTTCCCCTGCCATCATGGAGCTTCCTTTTGAGACTGTCAACCAAAATAAATGACTTTCCTCCCATCAGCTGCTTTTAGTTGGGTGTTTGTCCCATCAATAAGAAGGAAACTACAACAGAATATATATTAAAATAAATATACAAATTCATATGAACTGTGAGTCAAAATAAATCTGTCTCCATATTGACTGCTTACTCTCGTGATAAAGTGGCTGAGTGGGAGCTACTTATCAGAGCAACACTAAAGTAAGGATCATAATTCAAATTTCAAAGTGCATTTCCTACTAAATGTGTATTGTATCCCTTTATCATTGTCGTAGTCAGCCACAAGTCACTGGGATGAATCTCCAAACCAGGCACAATTTTGGGGAGGAAAGTATTTATTGAAACTTACAGATCCAGGGGAAGGAAAGGAAAGGCTGGCCCTCCTTTCACAGATCCAAGCAGAGATAGAGAAAGGCCCAGCACCTCCAAAGCCAGTCAGCAACTCAAGCCAAGCAAGCACACTTTCAACTAGCAAACAAAAGGAACTCCAGGCTTGAGCTCAGACTGCTTTTTGCATATGTATAGCTAGAATTTCAGACCCACCCCAGAAACACCTTAGGGCTGAACCCTATGATCTGGCCAAGGTGACACACCTCCTCCAGCCAGAACTGGCTGGAGACAATTTATAATTATAGTAAACTTTTGAATCTATTGGGGATATTATTCAAACTACCACAATCATGAAGAGAAAAACTTGTAAATCATGGCATAATAAGCTAGAATTTATCTGCATTTGTGTTTTCAAGAAACTTGACTATCAACAAACGTAGAACATAGAACATCTCCACTTTTAGTTATGGTGGTTTAATTGAACACATCTTCATCCCTAACCCTGGCAAGGACTGATCTGTTCTTAGTACAAAGAGTTTTACTTTCCAGAATGTCACATTAATGGAATTAGAGTATATAGTCTTTTAACTCTGGCTTCTTTCATGTAACATAATACATTTGAGATAACTTGAGGTTCATCCACAGTGCAGAGTATTTTTGGTATTGTTTTTCTATTACTAAATATACTCCATTATACCATTATACATTATATATATATATATATAGGTCCTAACTAAGGGACACTATGTTGTTCCAATGTTTGATAAATTATAATGAATAAAGCACATACACACACATATCCATGCACACACACATATTCATACACACACACACACACACACACGTGTGTGTGTGTGTGTGCATGCATGCAGACTTTTGTATACACTTAGATTTTCATTTGATTTTAATGGGATTTCTGGATCAAACAGTAAGGATATATTGGGTTTCTTGGAAATTGCCAAGTTATTTTCTCTAATTACAGCACCATTTTGCATTTTCATAGGCAACCTATGAGCATTACCACTATTCCATATCTTAACTAGCACCTGGAACTGTTTTGATATTCTGATCATTCAGAATATATAGATATAGATATACAGAGATAAATATGACATAGACATAGATATATAGAGGATCCTAACAAAGTGAAGTTCTAATACATGATACAGAATGGATGAACTTTAAGAAGATTAGGATGAGTGGATAAGCCAGACATCACTAGACCATGAGTGTAGGATCCTTCTATTATAAAGTGTCTTAAATAGGCGAACTCACAAATCAGACAGATCAGAGGCACTGGGTAAGAAATATGAAGTATTATTTATTCGAGTTCTGTTTGAGGGTGACATAAGAAGTTTTTAAAATTGATTAATAGATGCTTTTGAATGTTATAGATATAATTATAGCCACTGAATTATACACTCAACTTCAAATGGAAGGCTTGGGGTATGGATTTACTTAGCTTATGTGAAGCTCTGGGTTTGAACCCCAATACCACAAAATGATCACCAAGATATATTGATCAATTTAGGGAGTAAATGGAAAGGAAGAATTGTCCAACACTCTCAGACATGAATAAGAGTGTTCAAGTAAGAGGGTTTTAAAGACATTGAATGTGCACTGGTTATAGGCTATTGGTAATTTTTTAAATAATGTGAATGTCAGTGTATATATATCATTAGCAATTAGTGGTAGCTGAAGAAGAGCACAATAGCCAGGCATGGTTTCACATGCCTTTAGTCTTAATGCTTGGAAGGAAGAGGCAGGTTTGCCATGAGTTGAAGGCCATCCTGTGATTATATAGTTAATTCCAGGTCAGCCTGGGCCAGAGCAAAACCCTAACTTGAAAAACCAAAAATAAATGTACAATAATTAAAAGTTAGTCTGAGTTTGGAAAATTTAAGCCCTTTCCCACTTTAATAAACTTGACCACATTATACTAAAAAAATAAATCAGCCAGAAAATAGCTTCTTTCTTAGCAGTAGACATAAATCTTTTCTTGACTTTTCTTAAAATGGAAAAATCAGAGTGAACATTGTTTTGCCACTTCATACCAGCCATCTCATGTGGTTTTTATTTGTTTACTGTCAAAGATTCAATTGGATACATAGCCCAGGGTCATTAGTAGTTAGTTTCCTTACTTCGGGAGACAATGGAATCTTGAAAGCTGGTTCTGGTCATCAACTAGGTAATGTGCCTGGTGCCCTGTGTGAGAGCAGGAATGCTGTGAGGCCTGCATGACCTGAGACCCTCCTAGACCAAATGAATGTGCTCTTGCCAGGAAGGACCTCACTCTGAGAGCACCGCAGGGCAAGGCTCTAAATAAACAGGATTTTAAAAATATTTTATTTATTTGTTTATTTTGAGAGAGAGAGCGAGAGAGAGAAAGAGAGAGAGAGAAAGAGAAAGAGAGAGAGAGAGAGAAAGAGAGAGAGAGAGCATTCCAGGCTCTCCTGCCAATGCCAACAAACTCCAGGTGCATGCATGCACCACCTTGTGCATCTGGTTTTATGTGGGTACTGGGGAATCGAACCTGAGTCCTTAGGCTTTTCAGGCAAGCACCTTAACCACTGAGCCATCTCTCCAGCCCATAAACTGTATTTAGTGTTGCTGTTATTAGGATAGAATAAGCCAGCATCTGGGGATTAGCTTGAGCATTACCAGGGAAATTAGTAGTGAGGTGATTTTCCTGTGTGTGCACTACTAGAAGCTTTCCCTGTGAATTAAGCAGGCTCTGACTTCTTCACTGAACTAGTACAAAAAAAAAAAAAACAACCTAAAAACACAAAAGGCATTGTAACTGTCAACCTCAGTACAATGAGTGTTTGACTTTATTCATTCTTTTTCTATAGACCTGACTTTTGCATGGCTACATGTTTAGCGGTGCTGCTGACCTGTGTCTGCCAGATGTACATTCTACCTCTCCCATCTCCAAGCTTTGCTACATGTTCACTTAGAGGGATCATTGCCCACAATTGAAATCCTCCCTGTAGCTAGGTACTTCTTGCCTCATTTATTGCCGAAGTAAATAGTATTCAAAAGCAGTGCTCTCTCCCGACCCCATCAGACTATTGCTCTCCAGAGATGCCAACGGGAGACACATGTTGAGCAGTAAGGGGAGTGTTTCGAGCAAAGAATGCTGCAGAATGAATTAGTCCAGTAAAGCACTCCCTACCCTCTGGAGACCGCTGATCTTTCAGCTTTGATAGCTTGACTTTCTTCATCTCACGTAACTTTAACATTGCCACCACCCACAAGGAAAGGGGGAGAGAGATTGGTTATATTCTCACCATACTTTCTTTATAGTGAGAACTGATTATTTATTCATTATTGAGACGGGGTCTCATTTTAACCCAGGCTGACCTTGAACTCACTCTGCAGCTTAGGCTGGCCTCAATGTCAAGGTGATCCTCCTATTTTAATCCCTTTCCCCCACCCCCGTGCTGGCATTAAAACCATGAGCCATCCTGCCCAGTTTTAGCATACTTTTTTTCAAATGGGTTTCTGAAAAGTTGACAGCACATTAAGATAACCATGCAAAGTCTAATCTCGGAACTCATGCAATTTTCTGATGTTGGCATGAAAATGTGCTGCAGGTTTACAGATAAACTAAAACACATTTAGAAAGAGTCAGGATGATGCTGTTTTTGTTGCTGGTGTTTTGGAAATACAAATGTGGAGTTCACCATCGGGTACACGGGAAACTGCCCATCCTGTTCCTTGATGGTAAGGAAGCACAACCAGGGAACCAGCAAGCACTGCACTACTCAGAGGGATGTAATATTCAACAAATGTAAGTGCATGCATATACAGAAGCGTCTTTATATTTTAAGTACATATAGATATGCAGAAATGTAAAAGCAACACACACAATTTCCCAGATTGGAGTACTGACATGATGTTACAAGTGGAAAATTCCACCCCTTGACCGCACATGAGGGGCTGTGGGGAAAATGCAGGCTAACTGCAGTATTGTATATAATTGCCTTTGAGCAACATACATAAGGTATGTTACAAACATAAATGGATGTTCTGGCTAGATTTGGGTCCCATCCACAAATTTCATTATGTGGCTCATTATCTGTCGACGCATATTACGAAATCTGAACTCCAAACCACATCTGATTCTCTGGCATCTTAGATAAGCAATATTCATCTTGTGTTACCTATGCTGCTTTTATATGGAGTTCATAAGTTTTCTACAAGTGTTTCTTTTTCTGTTCCAAGATCTAAACCAAGATCTTATGATACATTTAGTTATCTTGTCCCTAAGTTTCCTCCAGTCTGTAACAAGTCTTTCTGCTGTCCATGACCTTAGCAGGTAGACTGTCCCTCAACTTAAGTTGATGGGATGCCTTCTGCTATTTGCACTAAGGTTCTGCATTCTTGGCAAGAACCCAGGAGAGATGATGCTGCAATTCTCGTAGGAAGATACAGGTGATAACATATCTTAGGATCACTGAAGGACATCCTGGCATCCATGTCATCCAGCTTTCACTGGCTATCTTTTTGTAATTAATGTCTTGGGGAAAATACCTTAAGACGATACACACATTTTGTTTTTCAAACTTTTGCCTATAAAGTTTAGCATTCATCAATAGATCTTGCTTTAACTAATGGTCTCTTTGCTGCCTGCATGAAGGTGACTTTTATCTACTTCCTCCCTTTACAATTATTAATAAAAATCTTCTCCATGTATAATTCATTCTTTCCTGCTTATTTAGTTCTTCAATTCCTTACTCTCACTATGAGCCCATGAATATCTCTCTTACTCTGGGCTATAATCCAGTAGTGTTATTTATTTAATTACTCAAAGTGCCAACTTGGCCAGGAGGGACCATTTCAAGTAGGTACATGGGTCTTGTGACCTGCCTGTGTCCTCTGTCTGACATGTCCTAGTGGTTTGGCACTGTAAGAGCTCTTAGGCTCATCTAGTAGTTCTAAAATAAAACATTTTGTCATCTTAAAGGGTAGAATGAAAGGGAGTTTCGTACAGTTAATAAAAGGGACTAAGATTTTAAAAGGTAAGTAATTATTTTCAAAGAAAGATTTAATCTCTAAAGAGAAGAGAGAGGTTGGATGTGGGGGGACTCTAAAAGGAACATACGAAAGAACAAAGCAAATGACCCATAAAATAGATGAATTTAGAAGATAGAAATAGAGAACAGAGATTTTTTTAAAGTGAAAATGACATTAAAACACAGTAAATGACAAAGAGGGAGAATGAGGGCAGAGGGAGGGCAAGGGAACAAGAAGGAAAGATGGAAGGAAAGAAAGAGGGAAGGAAGGAAGAAAAGAAGAGAGGGAGAGAGGAAGGCAGGAAGGAAAAGAAGCAGAGCAAGTATTGGTGGTCACGTTTATAATCCCAGCACTTGGGAAGCTGAGGCAGGACGACCTTGTGTTCAAGACCAGAGCAGGCTGCAGAGCAGGTTTGAGTTCAGCACTGGCCGGGCTACATAGCAATGCCTTGAGAAAGTAACTGGAAAAGTGTAATGATGATTTAAAACAAGAGTTCACATCTATTCAGTGGGTGCTTTATGACAGACAAATTACTCGGTTTGCTCAGAGTAAGACAAAATTTTTGAGACTAACAATGGAAACAAATATCAATCACATCTTGTATTCTGTCACCATGGTTTCCTTCCACACCCTTCTTTAGAGTATAAATCAGGAGCCTGTGACCAATATGCCCATCCATGTACAGTACAAAGATCAGAAACAGAGAATTCATGCTCCCTGGCACCTGCTCTGGAGTTAAGATTTGTGAGCTCCCAAATCCCAGAAAGGGATTCTTCTTTCTGATGGTTGGTTCTGGTTTTTAAGGTGTTGACCACTAGATGGCAGCAGAGTACACAATTCATCCTCAATTTCTTAAAATATTTTTATTGTCAATAATTAGATATAATGATATGAGCAAATCTTGGGATCGTACCCCCATTTCCCTCCTTCCTGCCCCAACCCACTGGGGGCCCTCCTCAGTGGGATTACTGGACCTGTCCATGGTCATCCTCAAATCTTGCACACCATGGATGGGATCCTTCTAGAACTGTTATTTATGCTTTTAATTGATTCATTAACATATTCTTTATTATTCAATTATAACTATGAATAAGGAACTATGAATTTCTAGAGAACAAAAAACTTTTATGTTTTTGTGCAATCTTTACTCATATAAGCATAAATACTATTTATACGGAATATATAGATGATATATAATATAGATCAGAGTGAAGAAATTTTAAAAGGAAATGTTAAACAGCAATATGCATATTTTTTGTTGTCTTGTAAAGGCTAGTAACTTCTTCCTGGAAAAAGCTTCATTTGCCCATTCAGGGTCTGACAGACAGCAAACACTCAATGAATACATGTAAAACAGACCAATCATCATTCAAAAATGCACTGTTTCTTTAACATTATATTTCTACGACTACTGAGTTTGACTCTTGAAGTAGGGTATCCCATTAAATTATTACACTGAATCGATACTTCCTTACGCTTTCGGAATCTGTGAGAATCATATGTTCTCACGGCTACTTTAAGGCTCGTCTTCATCGTAATCAAACACACAGAAGAACATGGGAGTGTCTGATATCACATGAAGCTCGTGGGCCATGCCTTTTGCTAAATAACATAAGAAACAAATTCCACATCTGCTGGGTGCTTGTAGTTTGCATGGCATTTGGAAAAGTCACCCAACATCATCCTATGATTACAGAAGCCTTCTTATTCATGTGAGCTTTGTGGACCATTCCAAGGTACTAGCGATGTGCTTCTGCCTTGTCCTATCACCCCAGGGAACAGTTCCTTTCTGACCCAGTCCTACATTTTGGACTTGACTTTAATACGTGACTATGTTGTTCACACTGTGGGGGCTTCTCTGTGGTCAGAGACACCAGCACCAGTTGGTCAGGCTCATTTTCTAAGTCCAGCAGGCCAGGGATCCCCTGTTGAGCCAAGTTCCTTCTAAACCTTCATTTCACTTAGTCTAACTCCTTTCTTTGTCCCCCAACGCCTAGGGTGGAATTGTTCCTACTGTTCTGGATCCAGGCATGGTTTTTGGCTATGGTACCCATCAGGGATGGGTTGGAAGTTCTTTGCATGAAATTCTCCCTGTCCACAGCACAGGGGAAGCTTCTACAGCATGAGGAAATACCAACTCATAATCCCTCTGTTAACTCACAGCCCTAGAATCTTCTCTCTTAATTGTTGGTGAATTTCTCACCTAAGATGTTAGGAAGTGAACTAATTTATAGCTCACATTTATCTTTATTCTGAAAGTACTTGGACAGCCTGTTAGTAACAGGAAAAACACAAAGGGAGCTCTCACAAACATTTTAACTTTTTTTATGTACACCCTGATTCTACAGGGAAAAAAAAACCCTGCAAATATTACTTAAAAATTTTTAAAAATGAAATGCATCAATTTCACAAAAGGAGAGACACTCTGACCCAGAAGTCAAAACATTGATATACATATAAAATTTGCAGAAATATTGGCTATATTACCAGGAAGTCTGGAATCACTCATTGAGTTATGTATCTCTTGTTCCTTCTCATAGTAGAAGGAAACCATTTGGACATTGTCTTCTCACTCAACAGCATGCCTTTTTTCAGAGAGCAGACATTGTTTAATTGAAAAGGAGATTGTCAGAGGAAAATTAAATTAGCTGGGATTAAGATCCAAGGATTATGATTCATCTATTTTGGTAGCTTCCATTTATCTGTAACATTTCTCATACTGGGCAATGAATTGCATCACACGTCTCAGTTTTTGTTTTGTTTAATGAGATGTCCTCACTAGCTTTTCTTATTATAGCATATAAATTACCATGGCTACCAGACTTTTGAAGATTCATTTTTTTTTCTTATGATGAACCTGCCTTAACTGAGATTTTTTATATTACATAAGTAATGCTTTAAAAACTTTTCCACCACCAACTGCCAAGAGAAGCTGGTCTAACTAAAGGTGAGAATGGCCCTAATTGAACTCAGTGAGTCCCACCCATACACAAGGGGGAAAAAATCAAAGTAGAAGAGAAACAAATGGGGAAGAAGCAATTCAGTGAAATTCTATGTTCAGCTCATGGAACAGAAGTTGTGTCAGTTTCAGGCAAGCTCCGTAGATCCCCTTGAGTGGCAGGAGTCTAGCTAGAGCTCAAACCTATGCGCTAAAACTGATTGGTCAGGTATGAACCAACCACCTGTGTCCCTGCTCACCTGGGGCAGGAAATTCTCACTGAACAGATAATTCTGTCTTCCTCACCCACATGGCCTAGAAGGACTTCTGACTCTCTAGGGACTGGTAAGGTCTCCCCAGCCTCGCACCACAGGCTGTGGTGAGGGGCTGGATTTCTCTTCCACCTGAATCTTTCCTTCTCATGATCTTTCCCCTTTATGCTTGTTTAGCTCAACAGCATAAATTCTGTTAAACCTCTGTGTTTTCTCCCCACACTGGTGGCTGGAGAACTCTGTAAGTCCCCATGTTCCCTTAAAAAATAAAGTCTCCCACTATACCTAATATCTATAATTTTAATTCTTCAACTTTGTAGACAAAAATTTGGGTACTCCTTAAATTTTGGGGTGCATTGGAATTTTTGCTGGGTGTTATCTAAATTCTAATCCTCTCAGCTCACCCCGTTACAAAGTCAAGAGAAGATAATGGGAGAACTATGACTAAAATACATTATATGCTTGTATAAAAATTGTCAATAAAAGAATTTTAAAAGGGGGTTGGGAAAGATGGATCAGCAATTAAGGCGCTTTCCTGCAGAGCCTAACTACTCAGGGTCAATTCCCCAGTACCCGGATGCGCAGGGGCACACACACACACACCTGGAGTTGGTTTGTAGCTGCTAAAAACCTTGCTGTGCCCATGTGTTCTCCCTCTCTTTCTTTTCTCTTCTCTCTATCCCTCTATGTTTGCACATAAATAAACATTTTGAAAAAAAAATAATAAAAAAATAAAAAGACATTTTCAGGAAACTATATGGAAAAAAAGCAAAATGTCTCTGAAATCTCACAAGCATATTTCATCATGTTGCAGATACATTCATATGACATGGCATTACATAAAATTTATAATGTAAACGTTTTAAATACCACTTTATGAAAGGATCTGGCATTAATTTGAAAGGACAACCCTATCTATAGGCTCTGCAGAATTCCAAAATTCCAGCACAAGTGTTTAATTTCTTCCTGGAGAAACTCTGGCCCAGCTGTACCTGGAGAAAACCGAGCCGTTCATAGAACTGGGTGAAAGATATGCACACTTGTCCATGGACAGCAGTAGGTGTAAACCACGTGTGGGGTTGTCACAACTAGACAGTTCCAGGGCAGTGAAGATGAATCAATTACCCACTGGCATGACACTTCTTAGAAATACAGGTTTTGAATGAAGAGAAAGTAGTTACACAAATGTATGTAATAAGACTAATTTTTATGAAGAAGAGAATCAAGAGAAGCTAATTTTCTCAGAGATACGTGATAAATCCCTGAACAGGAACCAGAGAATTATAGGACACTGCTATTAACCCCCATCCTTTCCTTTGATTATTTCTGTCCCCATTGTCTTAACCTATACTTTCATTACTTACTTCAATCCTGGCATATGGCAGCCAAGGAGGTGCCCTGCTTGAATTCCCTTACAAGAAAGAAGTCTCCACTCTGCTGCAAGAATTCCTGTTGACTGAAAGCCTTGTCTTAATGCTCAGGATGTTGTCTCAGCTTGGGTTGATGACGTACTCTGGAGCGTGGCCCAAACCAGCTGAGGCCTATGGGTGGCATGATTATTGTGGCCGCTGTGTCCCATGTGAGACACTCTGCTCCAGCAGTTCCCATTAGGTTGGCCAAAACTGACAGATTCAAATCTACTCCAAGGTGCTTTGTGTCCCAGCCTTCTTCCTCTTTTTATTTTATTTTTTATGTTTCCTAGGCAGCATTCCAAATAAGAATGCTGGCACACGCCTTAAATTCCAGCACTCAGGAGGTAGAGGCAGAGGTAGGAGGATCTCTGTGAGTTCGAGGCCACCCTGAGACTACATAGTGAATTCCAGGTGAGCCTGGAATAGAGTCAGACCCTACCTTGAAAAAATTGAAAAAAATAAAAATAAAAATAAGGAAGGCTTAGAGGCTTAGCAATGTTTGAAACATACAATTCTGGACAGTTTCCTTTTTATCACTGCTTTTTATCAGTGATGAAATGAGTATTTTTGGAGCAGAATTATTTTCTGAGTTGTTGAATGCAGTGGAATCTCTAATCATAAGGATGTGCCTCTCATTGTTTGATTAGGAATATATTTAATGCTTTTTTAATCCACATGCTGCCATGAGTCTTTTTGAAGCTAGAGAATATTGCCATTTCCTTTTCTTTTGTTTTTTGATTCCTATCCTCAATAATTGCAGAATTTGCTCAAGCTTCTTTTCAATATTTATGTGATGCTTTTGTTTTCTCTTCAATTTGGTGATTATTACTGAGAGATTTTTCTGCCCCTGCACTGTTGGAGTATTCCTGAAGCTCACCTCCTTTCAAAATATTATTGTCTACCTAGTGACTTCATGACAGGAGAAAGGGAGTGATCCAAAAATACTCTTCTACTAGAGTTAAGATTAAGATGGCCACAACACATAGGTAACTGCAGTCTGTGGCAGGAAAGATGGTGGCAGG
>PVHP010026851.1:0-24294 GCA_004024765.1 Zapus hudsonius | reverse complement strand
AGAGGAGGATATCCAGTAGATTGGGGATAGGGAAGAGGGAATTGGGGACATCAACACATTATTTGCTCACTCAGTGTATCTAATTATGGACAATAAAGAAATATATTTTTTAAAAAAGGGATGGTACTGAGGAGATGGTCCAGGGGTTAAGGCACTTGCTTGCAAGGCCTGCCAGCTCAGGTTCAGTTCCCAAACCACACACATGAAGCCAGATAGGTGTTTGTTTGCAACAGCAAAAGACCCTAGCATGCTCATACACACATACACACACATGCAAATAAAAATAAATTGGTTTTAAGTCTTTTGCCTGTGTTGGAAAGTAGCAGATACCTCCAAGGTACGAGCAGCCATGCAAGGGCTGAGTGCTTTCCCAAGGCTCATCCCTCTCTGCACTCTCAGCCCCTCATTCATTACTTTAGCAACTCTCTGCTATCATCAGCCGGATGATTTCTTCTTCCCATAAAAAAAACTCCAGGCCCAGGCAGTTTCACTGGAAATTCTAACAAACACTTAAGAAGAAAATAATAATAGCTCCACACAAACCATTACCTAGTCATTCTATGGTGAGTTAAGACAAAAGAAAGTATTTGTCCACACAAAGACATGTATATGAATGTTCACTGTAGCTTTATCTGTTATAGTCAAACCTGGAAACAATCTAAGCATCCTCAATGGGTGAGTAGATGAACAAAATATGGCATCTTTATATATCTTTATAAATATACATCTTTATACAATTCAGCATTTAAAATTAAATTGATGAACAACATGGATACAATTCAAGTCAGCTAGATGGAACAAAACAGGCCAATCAAAAGAGGACATTCCAGGGCTGGGGAGATGGCTCAGCGGTTAAGGCACTTGCTTCCAGTGCCTAAGGCCCTGGGTTCAATTCCCCAGTACCCAAATATGCCAGACCCACAACGTGGTGGCCCTGGTGCTCTCTCTCTTTCTCTCTCTCTCTCTCTCTCTCTCTCTCTCTCTCTCTTTCTCTGCTTGAAAATGAATAAATAAAATATTTTTAAAAATTAACATACATTACCTTTAAAAAAAAGAGGACATGCCATACAAGACTATGTATATAAAACTCCAGAAAATTCAAGCCAATAATGCTTGATGATAGAAAACAGAAAGTGGTCGCTAGGGCAGGGATTCGGAATCAAGATAGGCTAGCTAGCAGGGGTCAGGAAATACGGAGAATGATGGATATGCTCACTGTCTTGATGGTGCACATGTGTGTCAGGGCTAATCAACTGATAAAATTAAGTAGGTGCTATAGGATGTGTGTCAATTACACTCCAATAAAGTATTATCTACTTTGTTGAATTATACTGATAATTTTCCTTTGAGCAGAACAACTGCATGTTAAATCAATCATTTACTGTGTATACGTTAATTTGTTCAGCGTTTACACACTGCCTTCTAGGTTCTGGGTTGTATTCTAATTGCTACCTATAAAAAGATATAGACCCAAGTATTTACTCTTAAATAACTCATAGAAGACAAGTGTCCTTGCCTAGAACTACAGCAGTCCCTCTGTAGCCACTGGGGATTTGTTCTAGGAACCTCTTCCAACACCAAGATCCATGGATGCTCAAGTCCTCTATATAAAATTGTATAGGATTTGCATAAACCAACAAATATCCTTCTGTCCAGATCACTTATCATACCAAGTGCAAAGTAAACACCGTGCAAATAACTGTCTGACAAGAAGAGAAGTCTGTACATGTGGTTGGTTGATTCCAAGAATGCAGCATCCAAGGATATAGAGAGCTAACTGTCCTAAAAAGTGAGATACAATTCAGAAATCATCTGTCTTGCAGCAGCAGAGAGCTGCTGAAGTAATGAACAAGGGGCTAAGAGTGCAAAGGGAAAAAGCCTCAGGAAAGCACTCAGCTCTTTCATGGCTGCCTGTACCCTGGAGGTATCTGCTGCTTTCCAACATGGGCAGAAGGCTGGAAACTGTGGCTGACACTGAGCTTTGGGCAGAGACTCATGAGCCAGCACAATATTGGCCAGTTTTCCTTCAGCACACTTTGTGGAGGACTGGGGCTGCATGGCATGAGGCTGAAAGACCTAAGCAGAAAGCATTCAGAAACAGCAGAATAAGGAATGAGGTGTGTGTGTGTGTGTGTGTGATTCTTTCCATCTTTGGGAGACAAAAATTAAGAGTGTGGAGTGGAAGAGACTCTGCAGACAGAATATACCAGGATATCAGCTAGAAATCCTCAAGAATCTAGGTCAGACTAGAGGTAGACTGAGGCTTTTCAGACCTGCAGACATTGACTCTGTGTAGCCACTTACTACTGGGGGTGATCAGCCACACCATTATCTGCCTTAAAGAGGAAAAAGGAAACCGTATGTGGAGGAAATAAGATGTGTGTGTGTCAAGGACTGATCCAGATGGTACACGGAGGAGGATATCCAGCTGATTGGGGATGGGGAGGGGGGGCATTGGGGAATTGGGGATAACAACTCATTGTTTGCCCACTGAATAATGTAACACATTATGGACAATAAATATATATTTAAGATTAAAAAAAAGATGTGTGTGTATTTACACAAAATGTTCATTACATAATGAAAGTACCACAAAGTATCACAGACAGGACCATCTGACTGAAAATTAAGAAAAGAGTAGAATACGGAAACGAATCCACAAGTTACTTGGCCGTTGAAAGTTAACTGGTAAGAACTATCAAAGAAGAAGAATGAATATGATTAAGAACAGAAAGAAAGCTATACAAATGTCCAACCAGGCAAGATGTGCCCACTGATGCAATAGTGGCATGTCAGATACAGAGGTAACCAATTGCTCTCTGATTGGATTTGAGGCCTGCTTCATGGGAGGAAATTCATGTATGGCCCTGAAAACCAAGTCAAAAGCCTATGGCACTATGGGTGGGGGGGAAAGCTACCACTGTTCTTTGGTAAAATGGATATGTTGTGCTCATCAAATTAGCCTCTAAATGTTTTTGTTCATGCCCATAGATTTGTGCTACCCTCACTTTAGGTTAAAGAAGCTTCTTTTTACAGAGAGTGATGACTACCGAAGAGACCTAAAACTCATCAAGATGTTGAGAAGTGACAGTTGAGTGCTCAGAACTGGATGAGACATCTCTATTCACCCTACCAGTGCTCAAGGAATCTTGTGGAGGAGGCAGTGAAAAGGATGTTAGTGCTGTTCTCACCACTGGCCAGAGAAACATGTTTTTGGAGATGGCTTTGGATACTGGGGAGACTCATAACTCATCAAAGTGCTGAAAATAAGAGGCTTCTGACAGCTCATTGCTAAATGAGACATGTCTATTATGCCTTCCAAGGCTCAGGGTATATCACATAAGAGGGAAAGCAAAGAATGTAAGAGCAAGAGGGTGGGGAGGAGTGCCTTGGGACACTATCCTCTCACATGAAATGACTGGTGCATTCATGACCTTACAGTGAATGCTGTTACCTCCACAATACTGAGCCCATCAACACTTTAACATAGATGATGGAGGAGGGGAAAAAGAATAAGACATCAAAATACTTGAAAAAGAGGAGGATGTTCAGTGGAATGAGGTAAGGGGGGACAAAAGACAGTCATTGGAGGGGATTATGATCAAATTATAGTATGTTCACGTATTAAAATTTTCAATAGAAAGAACAGAGAGGATACTGGGGAATAATACAAATATGCAAAAACAATCAAATGGAAATTCCAACAGAAAAACAGAACATTCATATTAAAACTCAACAGATAGCAAATAACAGAATGAACATCACAGAAGACAGGATTAGTGAACTGTATTATCTAAACCAAAGCACACACAGAAAAAATACCAGGTACAATCTAAAAAAAAATATTGAAGCCAGATGGGAACCAATGAAAAGATCTAACATTTGTGTCTAGAAGGAGAGGGTACAGAGAATAAAGAAAGCACTATTGAAAGAGCTAATAGCCAGGAAGTTCCTACAACTAATTTTAGTCATCAACCTATAGATTCAAGCTGTGACCCAAGCACACCTGCATACCTCATTGACTAGTGAAACCAAAGCTAATGAGAAATTAAAACCAGAGGAAATGCACCCATTTTAAAGGAGCAACAAAAAATATGTACAGCTGACTTCTCTGCAAAAAATGATAGAAGTCACTGGACAATAGAGTGAAGTTTTTAAAGTATTAAAAATAACTGTCAATTTATAACTCTACATAAGAAAAGTAGATTTCAGGATGGGGACATGGCTCAACAGTTAAAGATGCTTGCTTGCAGAGCCTGCTGGCCCAGGTTCAATTTCCCAGTACCCACATAAAGCCAGATGCAAAGTGACACATACATGTCTCATTCCAACATCATGTCTATGCAAATGAAAGCTGGAGTCAGGAGAATCTGAAGCATTCAGGAAGTTAGTCTGACTTTTTTTTGCAGTCTGGAGGTTTGTCAGTGGCAAAATACAGTCTCAAAGAAGGTGGAGCACAGACACCTCAAAGTTGTCCTCTGACCTCCACACCGTAGCATGGACATGCACATACACACACAAATAAAAAAAAATTCAAAAGGAGATTTCAAAAATGAAAGAAAAAATAAAGATGTTTTCTAGAATTTCTCATCCACAAACCTGCACTAAAAGAATACTAAAGAGAGTGCTTCAGACACGAGGAAAAGGGTCCCCGAGGGAAGTGTGAAATTGCAGAAAGTAATGAAGAGCAACAGGAAAGGTAAATATGTGAATAAACAGAAATGAACACAGATCCTGTAAAATGTAATGTCTTGTGGGGTTTCAAATGTATATAGAATTAAAATGTGTGCAACAAACATCCAAAGGCTGAAGAACACATCCAGTGAAAGTATTCTAAGACTAGTATCATCAGGGAAGTAGTGAAAGTGACAATTGGTATAATTCTGTATTAAGTCAAGGCACATGCTTTCATCTCTTGGGTTGCAATAACATAATAAATAAAAAGGATTTCATTAATCCAAAAGAAGACACTAAAATCAAGCCCATGATCTTCTTGGCTATGTTTTCTGCTATAAAGCTCTGGGAGAAGAGAAGGGAGGGTGGCTTTTTTTTTTTTAATGGACACCCTTGAACTTAGCACCTAAACATTTCAGTAGAGATCAAAGTTGATATCTGATCCCTGAAGATCCTTTCCCAATCAGCCTTTCTCAGCTGCCTTTCTTTAAGGCACATCAATCAATCAATCAATCAATCAATCAGTCAGTCAGTCAGTCTATCTATCATCTATCTATCATCTATCTATCTATCTATCTATCTATCTATCTATCTATCTATCTATCTATCTATCTATCTATCGATCATCTATGCATCCCTCAGACAAATCTTTACCTAGGAGCACCTGGCACGGTGCTGGGGCTGAGCCTGCAGAAACATACCAGAAACAATCCTAGTCTTTAATAAACTCACCCTCTACTGACAGATAACAAAACAGACTTTTCTTCAACCTGGAAATACCTCAGGCCTAGGAAGGGTCTTGGGGTTCTGCATTCTGACAACCTAATGCTGATGTTGATTCAGGACCACACTGTGAGTTCCAAGTAACTACAGCACAAGTATGCTGATGAAACGACAGATGGGAAGAGGCGAAACTGCTCCCTGAAACCCTCATAACTACTCTGCAGAGTAACTGGGCTCCGAACCAATGACACCTCAATACAGCCCTCAAAGGAGGATCTTTCCTGCCTCCCTTGTGGAGAAAGGGACTGTGGGAACATGTAGAGTGAGCACTTAATCCAGCCTCAGGGAAAACAGCCAAAGCTGGGTTTTCATAGGCATGTGCCTGGAAAGACACTAAGACAGAGGAAGGCTCCTAGTGCAGCTACTTGTATCAAAACATAGGGGACTAGGGCTGAGTTCGAAAGCCTCTGCGTGATGCCCATCCATTACTGATGATGAGATTTAACACTATCGTCCACTTCATTGCATTGTGCCTCCATCTGCTCAACAGTCAAGTGGAGTTCATTCTGGTATCAGTGACCTCATTGGGCTAGTACGAGAATTAAATGATAGGGTGAGTATAAAGGGCTTAGAACAACATGTGGTCGCATAAGTGCTTGAGAAACATTAGTCTTGATTGCTACAGTGGGTGAGCCAGGGAAGGAATTTCAGGTAGTGTCTTCCCTGTGTTTGGCCTATCTGGGCTGGGGGCTGAGAGGACACTGGAGTTACACAGCAAGATGGCTGCCCTGTCCTGAAGGGGAGGGACCAAGCTGTATTCTCAGATACACCGTCTGAGAATAGGACCTTTCCATCGGCTAGCTCATCTCTTCTTAATGACCAGGGCAGCAGGAATCATTGCCCCCATCTTACAATTAGGGACACCGAAACCCAGACAAATGAAGCAACTTGCTCACCGATGTCTCTGCTATTACAGGCAGAAAGGAACTTCTTCCTCTCTGACCAATCATCTTTCTAGAAAGACTACTAGCATCATCTGGTGAGAAAAATCAATACCCAAGCCCTCTAGGGCAAGAGTTCTGGAATTACCTGCCTCCCTCTGAGCTGTCATGTTCACTAACCATTGTCACTGATCAAGCGAAGAGGCTGTGTTCCCCTCCCCCCAGAGACTAGAAGGATGTACCTGGCTCTGCCTGGATTTGCGAAGAAAAATTTCCTAGGGAATGGGGTGTAGGAAAGAAGATTGGGGCTTATGAATAGGAGGCACCCAGAAACCTTATCGTGGCTGCACTACAGTAAGCTTCTTCCTGGTATATTCAGAGGCAGGCACACACGAGGTATGACTGGACTTCCTACCTAGTAGACTGCTTAGCCAGCATGGCTACATAGGTGACCACGAAGCTCTGAAACTTGGCCCGTTGCTCTTCCCAGCGGTCATCCACCGAGTAGTAGTTGGGAAGTGGTGCTCCAAACAGGATTTCACTACGCAGGAGGGAGCTTTTCAGATTGTCCACGGAGAGGCCCTCGTCTACGTACCAGTAGAACTCAGGGTGCGTCATGGCCAGCTCTAGGGAGCCTGCAGGGGCAGGGGGGCCCAAAGAGCTCAGTGAGAAGCTCCCCCCAGCCTTCCTCAGCACCTCCCATACCTTTTGGGCCAGAGAGATGGCTTTAGGAACCTAGTTTCCCAATAATGCCGCCCTTATACCTGTTGGAGGAGCTCCCCTAAACTTACACGTTCATTCCAGTTCGAGCCCCACTAATTCCAAGGCTCAGTCTGCAATCCTGTAACTCTATGTCTTGTTCTAGACCTGCCCCCTGAGGTTTTGCCACGCCCACACCCTCCTTTATAAGGAATACCCAAACCCGCCCCAGTCTCCCGCAACCATTCTCTGGCTTTGCTCCACCCACTCTCACGTCCCATCTCCATCCTTCCTCAAATTTCAACCCCAGTGTACCTCAAGCTAATCTCCATCTTCCTTCAACCCAACTCATCTCTCCCATCTTCCTTTTCCTTCCAGATACTCTAATGAACCCCATGCCTGTACCTCACCCCATGCTTTCTCTCCCTCTGGCCACAACATAACTCTGAAAGTCCTCCAATCCCAGAGAGCACCCAACCCTCTCTCTTTACACTCCAGCCCTGCCCCACATCCCCCCTACACCGAACCCTTGGGTCATACCCAGCTCCCTGGACTGAATCAAAATACCAGGCCCACCCCACCAGTGGACGCGCTCACCCCGGATGTCAGCCAGGTCCTGGCCCATGCCATCGTAGTAGATCTTGCCGCCCCTCTCGGTGGGGAAGAAGTAGGTCATGAGAGAGCTGGGCGGAGAGCAATAGGAATAGGAGCCCAGTGGCAGGTCTTTGAGCACCTCGTGGGGCTTCCAACAGAACTCCCGGAAGCCTGGGTGGTCCATGATCTTGCGTTCAATCTCGTGGATCGTGACAAGCCGCTCACTGGTGAAGATGTTGCGCTCCGCATCACCGCGTGCCAGGAAGATGAGCTCGATGCGCCAGTGCGCGTGCGTCTGTGTGTTGGCATTCACATAGGCGCGTGAGTAGTCCCAGCGCGAGGCGCCCCGGCGGGCACGGCTCTGATTGGCTGCCGTGGCCACAGGGGGCGGAGCGCTAGCTAGGCGCCGCCTATTCTCTGCTGCCCGCTGGTAACGTGAGGGTTTATTCTGGTTGGCCGCCAGATCTGGCAGGGGTGGGGCCTCGCGCCGAAGACGGCCGCTGCGATTGGCTGCTGGTTTCTGCGGAGAGGAGACGGTCCCAGCGTCCGCGTGGACTGCGCGCGGGGCCCGGGAGGCCGATCCCGACCGTGAGCGGTTCCCGAGGTGCAGCTGCTCGGAGATGAGGCGCTGCAGCGTCTCGGAGGTGAAGTCGGCCAGGTCGCGCCTGTTGCGCCCCCAGGATCCAAACTGGGACTTGAGTGCCAAGGCGAGGGCATCAAAGCGCTGCGAGGCCTCGTGGTTGCGGATCTCGAAGGCGTTGTAGGAGATGTCGATGTCCAGCGGCGGGTAGTAGAGGAACATGAAGGCCGACAGGGCCATGGGAATGCTGCAGCCCAGGAACAGCACCAGCCCCGCGCAGCACGGGTTGGTGAAGGCCCAGCCCAGCGTGCTCCAGAACCCCGAGGCCGGGGGCCGCGAAGGCCAAGTCCAGTGTCGCCAGCAACATTGACCCCCTGCCCCAGGCCGTGGCCTGGGCTTCTGGGGTCCCCTGCAGGCCTCATTCGATGTCTCCTCCTCCTCCTCTAGCCACACATCCTGCAGCAGAGGGTCGTCCTCCGAGTCCATGGCCTGTGGGAAAGGGAGAGCTCTGATCAGCAGCCGCAAGACGGGGTGTGCACAGTGCCCTGGGTACCAGATACTGCTAGGAAATCAACTAGCTCTACTGCACTCAACCACGTATGCACCCAACAGGGGAAGGAGTCGAGGGGATCCCGCTATTTCCCATCATGCCACCCCAATGCAAACTGAAAGTGATATCCGCCACGATTTCTGACCTCACATGATGTTGCAATCTTTGCTGTATTCTCTACTTTAGAGGTCAAGGCCAATGTTTGATATGGCCCCACAGCAACACCTTTTCTATGACGAACATCTGTAAAGCACCTTGAGGAGCAATCAGGGGTGAAGGGAAGGAAAATGATCTCTGGAATCATACAGACCTTGATTTGGGTCTTGGCAAGGCAGTAAACCTCTCTGGGTTTCCGAATCGCGGTCTATAAAATGCAGGTACCATTCCTGCTTCACGATTATTCATGATTATGGGGTCAAAGGTGGAAGTACTCTGTAGTCATTAAGTACTGTCTGTCACACAAACAGATTTCTTTGCCCCCCTCTGGGGACTGGAACATACTCAGCCATTGCCTGGAGGGACTGTTGTGTGCCAGGACTAGGTGCCTGTCATAGCACCTCAAGAGCCCTCAATGAGTTCCCCACCCACTTTTGCTGCAGCAGCAGCAGCTGGAGTCGGTGTTTGTCAGGCTCACAGCACTTAATATGCAGCTCCAGCGACGTCAAACCTCTGGGCATGGGCAGAGGCCCAGCATCTGTTTCCCTGAGATGTGAGGACTCCTGCAGGGTGGCCTCAAGGCAGGACACCTTTGACATTTCTGAGATGGCCTGTCCCCTGTCTCTGATAGAGGGAGAAACCTTATCCAGACACCAGACAGAGAGAAAGGAGGAAGCAAGTTAAAGTAGGCTAACTGATAAAGTGTTCCCCATTGATATTCTCTAGAGGTCTCTTAGTATTAGACAGTGGGTTCCGGAAAGGGGGGGGCATCAGTCCAGAGAAAGCAAGGGAGAGGGGAAGCAGGGCAACAGAAACAGACAGACAGACAGACACATAGAGACAGGAGAGTGAAATAGAAGGAGAGACAGATGTCATAGGGAGACAGAGAAATAGGAAGAACGAGGGGTGGGAGCAGGGGTACACCACCCGAGATAAGAGAGAGAGAGAGGGGAGAGAGAGAGAGAGAGAGAGACCTGGAAGCAGCAGGCCAGTAAGCTGCTCCAGGAATGTGCAGATTTCTTTTAAAGAGATAATTACACTTCCTATTCTGAAGTCCCAAAGTAAGCCTATCAGCTCCCCCAGGACAGGCAACTGTTCTGTAATTTGCACCTGAGGCAGCTCTGATCCACCCTATCTCCAAGAGGAAAACCATGGATGTGGTATAGGAACCACCACCCAGTTCCTAGCCTCAGGGAGATGCAGCTGGTGGCAGAATAGAGGCTGGGGCCAATTTCTTCTCTCTCTCTCTCTCTCTCTCTCTCTCTCTCTCTCTCTCTCTCTCTCTCTCTCTCTCCCTCCCTCCCTCCCTTCTTTCCTTCCTTCCTTCTTTCTTTCTTTCTGTCTTCTCTCATTATTGGTGGTGTTATTTTGAAATAGAGTCTCACTCTAACCCAGATTGGCCTCAAACTCATGGCAATCCTTCTACTTCAGACTCCTGAGTGCTGGGATTAAAGGTGTGGGCCACCATATCAGGCTTCCCTTTAGTACTTTTAATGGGGACTAAGCCCCACTTCAGCCTGCCTTGTGGAGAGTACAGTTTACACTGTTGGCATATTAGGGAGTCAAAGGACAGGGTTGTAGATCATGGCCACCCTCCCTTGGTGGTTTTGGGACCCCTCTATCCCTCTGCTACTCCATACAGAGTGCTAGCCTCTTCCAAAGGTGCCCAACTCTAACTTATCTTTCTTTCAAAGCTTTGCTCAGTCACCTCTGCCAAGATGTCTTCCCAGATTTCAAGCCCCAGCTGTCTGTCTCAGCTTATCACACCTCACCTGTGGCTAAAATCTATTTGGGTTCAGGGACAGAGTGGAGTGTGACTTCAAAGGTAGAGAGATTTGAATGCAAACCCTGACTGTAACCTCCCTGCACCCTGGTCTTCCCATCTGCAGAATGGGGACAACAGCACTCCACAGAGATGGCTGGAAGAATGGGGCTGATCCCAGTGCCAGGCATGCTAGGAAAATGACAGCTGCTGTTCTTTTAGCTTCCATCATCCTCTAGGGCTCTGACCTCCTAAAAGACCCACATAGGAGATGGTGTTTTCCAAAGATGACCTACAAGGGAATCCTCCTTCCTTTCCTCAACTAGGTGACTTTGATCTCCTCCCTTGGGAGGCAATGATTGCATTCTTTCCCTGGAACCTAGGACAGCTGGAATGGATGTGTCACTGTGGGACCTTGAAGGCTATGTAATACAGGGAGAAGCTTCCACTGGGTTCTCTTGGACTGTTCATCCTTGACTGCTGTGGGAATGCCCAAAAGAGCCCCTACATAGGAGTTTGTGCTGACAAGCCAGCTAAGGGCCAGTGTTAATCACTATGTGGTTAAGACATGTGAGTGAGGTTGCCTGCCAGACTCAGCCTTCAAGGAGCCCAGATCTCCAGATTCCAAGAAACGTGAGGAGGCATGCCACCCTCTCCCAAGTGAGACTCCATGAGCATCACAGTGTGGCTGTGATGCCTCGCTATGATGGGCACAGAGCAGTGACAACAGGAACAACTGCATCAGTCTTGAGCCATATGCGGGTTGCATGGCCTACAGACAGCATTCACAAAATGTAAAGGGGCAGAAAATTGGGGACAGTCACTCCACCTCCAGGGAGAGCCCCACAGCTGTGTATGGCTGTTCCCCACCCAGTGCCTTTGGTCTACAATACTGGGGGGGGGAGCCTCTGTATCGAATGGAGGAAAAGGAGGGTATGAAGGTCTTGGGTCAGGGAGTCAGAGGCCATGAGACACCAGGCATTGGAAGCACAGGGCAGAGAGGACGGATTGCTCCCGACTGGGGAGGCTCTGAAAGCCAAAGAAGTAGACCTGGTGAGCTCTCAGTCTCTTTAAACAAAGAGTAGCCATGTGGAAAGTCACACCAGACTGCTGGTCCTCTGACAAATCCCCAGGGCTGCATAGGTGCCCAACTTTCTGCGTAGACTTGTGTCGTGCCCCCCCCCAATTCAAAGTATGATGGTAGAGGCCTAGGTCCCTCCAGCTGTGACTCCCCTGGAGGCATCTAAGAAGCCCCAGACATCCAAGATTTCCCTTTTCCTACTGTGCAGGTCAATGAGGGTGAGGTTCCCCCCCCCCCCCGCCACCTCCCTGCTAAAATTGAAGTTGGACTGGCAGGAGGATCTGCTGCCCACATCTCAGCCACCCAGGGCCTGCTCAGGCCCTTCACACAGGCAGGCAGTTAGCAGCTCACACATATTTTCCTCTCTAAAGTGATGGGAATGGAGTGGCTCAATGAGGTGCTCCAGGAACTCCAAGGAAAGTAACAAGGTAGACTTTCAGCACCACCCCTTGATGCACAGCCGAAGTAGGACTGGGGTTCCAAAGCTGGCTGGGGTCTTGCCTTTCCATTTCCATTGGACTAGACCTATAGAGCCCTCCTCAGTCATCAATACCCTTTCTCTGTTCTTCTCCCCTCGGTCTCTCAGACACACACACCCCACCACCACCACCACCACCACCACCACCACCACCACTCAGAGGCAGTCAACATTTGAACTCGGCCTCTCAAGTGCTCATACAACCCTGGAAAAAAGTCTTGCTCCTCTGGGGAAAGGCAAGTGGGTCCACTTAACAGACCAGGAGTCCAGGAAGGGAATGCTATACCCAGGCCCTCCTTTTCTTCCTCCTTCCTTTTTAAGTCCTTTCCTTCTCTCTTTTGCTCCTCCCCACTTTCCTTTCATTTCTGTCCTTACTTCTTCCTTTCCCTTTCCCTCCCTCCTTCCCTTCCTTCCTTCCTTCCTCCCTTCTTCCTCTTGTAGCCCAAGCTGGCCTCAAACTCACTATGTAGCTGAGGATGACTGTTAGCTCCTGATCCTCCTGCCTCCACCTTCCAGGTGCTGGGATGACAGGTGTGCACCACCATGCCTGGTTGATGCACTTGGGTTCTCAAGCACCTCAAGTTATTCTACCCCACCACCAGCTTATGGGGTACTTGGTAGCCCCAGAGAACACCATGTGAATCCAAAGGCCCACAGCAAAATCCCACTTTTTTAACAGGAAAAAAATTTCCATATGCATGTATTTGAAATAAAACCCATTAAGAGTGGTTATCACTGTTGGGGGAATTATGGGTGATTTTTAAATTTTCTCCTTTATACATGTCTGTTTCCAATTTTCCTACAATGATCAGGTACAGCCTCACTTTCAGAATCAGAAATAAATGTTATTTTAAAATAGCATATGTGCACGTGAGCTAGCAGCCTTCAACTTTGAGGAGCTACAACAATGGGCAGAAAAGCACTGCGCCCCAAGGAGCAAACCAAGGAGAGTGGGCACAGGTTGTAGCAGTAGGGATCCCGGGAAGAAAGCACAACACTGGGAAAGAGGGTAGCAAGTCCTGAGTTGAGAGAGGGAGGGGGATCTGAATTGAATCAGAAGTAAACAGTGGCCCTTAAGACCTCAGCACATATCAAGTGTATCACCTTCATTTCACATAGTCAAACTGACAGTCAGTGAGGAAAAGGATCATAACAGCCAAGGTCATACTAGCAATGACTGGATCAGGCCTTCTACACCACCGCCAGCTTCTGGGGTACTTTTTGGCAGCCCTGGGGAACACCATGTGATTCTAAGATCCAACACAGAGAAGCTGTGCTTAAAATCTACGGGGAAAGGCATTCTTTGGGTCACAATCCAGAAGACTGGTCCATCAGGAGGCACAGGGCTTTGAAGGTAGGCTGTGTTGACACCACCCATGCCCCCTCCCTGCCTGGGCTCAATCTAGTTCCAAGCTATGAGTCCTAGACCAGACAGACTTCTGTTTGCAACTGCCATCCTTTTTGCCAGGGATGGCAGAATCCTTCCTTCTTCATTCCCTCATCCCAGCCAGACTATTAAAATGTAATCAAAAAATCACATTAGACATGCAGATTCGACTTAAGATACGTATGTGTATATATAATTTAACGGTAATTAGGAGCTAATCAGCTTTTCTTCCTGACTCGGGCCGTTTTGCCTCTCTGGTTCAACTTTGGTCCTCGAGCACTTCGAGGCCTTTGGCTCTCTACCATGAGGTTGAGAGATTTGGGTAGAAGTTCAGATGGAGATATTTAGAGTAGAACTGCTGACGTCCTGAAGTGAGGACACCGTGTCTCCCTGCCTTCTGGTTGTGTGTGTTCCTTTTGTGAATCCAACCGGCCTGAGGTAGAAAATGGAAGAAAGAAAATAGAAGAGGCTGCAAAATGTGACACAGTGTGCAAGAGAGATGGATCACCAGTTAAAGAGCTTGCCTGCAAAGCCCAAGGATCTGGGTTTGATTCCCAGTACCCATGGAAAGCCTGATGCACAAAGTGGTATATCCATCTGTAGTTTGTTTGCAGTGGCTAGAGTCCCTGGTGCAGTGCATTTGTGTGCCCCCCCCCTGCACATGTCCAAATAAATATTTTTTTAAAAAGAAAGAAAAGGGATGGAGAGATAGCTCAGCAGTTAAAGGTACTTGTTTGCAAAGCTTGCTGGCCCAGGTTTGATTCCCCAGTACTCATGTAAAGCCAGATACACAAAATGACACATGCTCCTAGAGTTTGCTTGCATTGGCAAGAAGCCTTGGAATGCCCATGTCCTCCCTCAAATAAATAAATAAATAAATAATATTTTTAAAAAGGAAAGAGGAGGCCACAGTCCCTCCTAGGAGTCACTAAGTCCTTGTCCTCCACCTTCTGAGGACCCACCACCCTCCAGGTGTCCCCACCTTGCACATGTCACCCAGAATCCAAGCCCTCCCCCAGAGACCTGGATACTCCATCTCACACTAGAAGACTGGTGAAGCCTTAGACATGAGAGGCACTGGGCACAATCACACACTTAAGGTGAAGCCACAAGTCTGCCTGGCTTGGTGAGAATCTCTGACACCCATTAAGATAATTAAAACATCATGATTAGCTCTGTATCCACTATACAGCCAGGATTCTTCATTCATCCACTGCCAGGCTCATATCGGCCTTGTAAGGGAGGCATACAAGCATCTCAGTCTACAGAAAAATCTATGTGTCTACATATTTATAGCTATATATGGGAGATATATATAATCTCTATATATAGGTTATATCTATATCTGTGTATATATACATATATTCTACTGGCTTTGTTTTGCCAGAGAAACCTAACTAAAGGGATGGAAAGCATCTCAGAGAGAAAGTGGGGGTGAAGCAGGAAGCCACATCCCAGCAACTGGATATGAGGAACGTTCTAGAGTTTTCTCTTAAGGAGCCCAAGAATAGGGTGGGGATGTAGCCCTATTGTAGAGTGATTGCCTAGCATGCATAAGACCCTGGCCCAAACTCCAAAACCCCTATCAAATATCCTGGGTCTACCCAGAATCTCAAATGAAAACACCAACAGAGTTGGGGAAAGCCTTCCAGACCCACAGAGAAAGGGGGTGGCACTTGCCCTGGCCCATCCCCAATATGATGATCCTGTCTCCCAAGCACCTCTCCGCTCAGCCCCAGAAAGATGGCTGTGGCTGTGGCTGAGGAAGGTTTCTAATCTTCCACCATCAGACCTGCCCCAGAGAGCACTGATCCTGTGGGCTCAGAGGGAGATGTGTAACCATGCCTCTCCAAAAAAGAAATCGGGGCTTATTGATTAGGAGTCCAGGTGGGTGGGAGAGAGAAAGGGGGCCTGTGGTAAACCTGCCTGAACCCCTCATTTCTCAGAGAAGAGTGGGCTGCAAAGATGGTGCAGATGAAGGACGGCCTGCCTCTCAGGCTGACAGCTGGTGAGGAAACTGGGCACAGACTCATAAACCCCAACAGCTCAATATATTTCAGACAAACAAGCTTTGCTCTGGGCAATATATCAGCTGAGGGACTATCAGAGCCAGCCTTGAGGAACCTCATGATAGTGGGCACAAAAGCCTCCACCACATGCCCCATTTTATTATGGGTTCTGTCTAGTGGGTTCAGTGAGACAGGAATGGTCCCCAGGAGATTATCAGAGGCTGAGAAGAATCAGGGCCTGATTTCAGGGGTGAGAGGTAAGCTAAGCAGCATAGATTGTGCAGTCAGTCCTGAATTCCAAGCCAGGTACCTCAGGCAAGGGAATCGCCCCATCTATAAAATGAGATGGTGACATCCTGGTCGTTTGCTCAATCATCACTGCTAGTGTGGCTGCTATGAACTCCTCAGATGACAAGAGATCTACATCTGGCTCCCATGTGTGGATAGGTCTATATGTCAGCTACAGCAGACACTTCTCTGTTGCAGATGTCCTTGGCCCTTATTATGACACACTTCTTTTAGGGTGTGTGTGTGTGTGTGTGTATACACACGCGCACATATGTGTGTGTACATGTGCCCCAATGTGAGTGTGGAGGTCAGAGGACAACCTCATGGTGTTGGTCCTTGCCTTCCACCTCATTTGAGACAGGGTCTTTCTTGTTGTTTGCCACTGTAAATGCCAGGCTAGTATCAGGATATGTAACCTGTAAGTGTCAGAATTCTGACTCTGCCTCTCGTTGCTTTAGGCCACTAGGATTACAGATGTGTGTGTTATTTGCTTCCAGCTTTATGTGGGTTCTGGAGATTTGAACTCTGGTCACCAGGCTTTTAAGGCAAGTGGTTTGAACCACTGAGCCACCTCCCAGTCCCTAAAGTCATTTCTTAAAATGTAAATCCTGGGGCCAGACCCCAGATGTTCTCAGGGAACCTACTTAAACCACTGCCCAGGTGTTTCTACACAAGTTGTCCAGGAGTGTCCTTTAAGAGACCCTGTGGACTGGCCACCCTCCCTGCTCCAGTGACTCTCCCCAGGTGACCTAGCCATTTGGTCTCCTGCTGGAGTTCACTTGTACCTCTGGGAAATTTGAATCTCACTTCCTTCAACCATGGGAAGGGAAGAAATGATGACATTTGAGACAGGACAGGATTTTGTGTCCAAAGAGGGGGATACAAATGGGACATTTAGTTGGGCCAGCCAGCTCTTCCTGAAAAAGGAAATAAGAGATTGAAGGATGATTATCTGCCAGGCCTCACTGAGTCCCACTGTGCGGCTGGCACACAGCAGTAGCTTTGCTTATTTCTGCCATCTCTACCAGCTCACGAGAGCAGTCTGCAGGGTGGGGCTGGATGGAGTCCTGTAAGCCCATCTTTTTAGCCACTGCTCTGCGCTGCCAAAGGGATTCCATGCACTCTGCTGCTCTGGCCTCGCCCTCACTGTCTCCCCTTCCCCCATGCACAGCCCAGACCCATCAATCAGCTCAAGCTCTGGAGTCCTCAGAGCAGCCTCCACATCACAGAGAATAAGGCAATAAAAGCTTAATAAAACCAGCAACATGAACAGAGAGGAAAAATTTGACCAGGCTCCTAGGTGTCCCTGGCCAGAAGGGTCAGAAAAGGTTCTAGATAACCCACCCTGTTGCCCCCTCCTTCCATCATGTCCTGGCCACTGCCTGGAGTCCCATGTGAGGCTGGAAACTGTGTCTCTGGAGCCCAGAGACCCCTGGGGACTAGTAGCTAGTCCAGATCCCCAGCCCCCACCCAGTTGGATTAATAAAAAAAAGAGACGGCGGCTACAATGTATGACCAATAACCATGGCTATAAAAGCCAAATTGGATTCCTTCCTAGCTGATGAGCTCAGGGCCCTCCTCTCTCTCTGAGACCCGATTAACAAATATGTAAAACACTACTTGCTCCAGGCAGTTCTTCCAGGAGCTGGCTCAGGGGTCAAGAAAGCCCAGGAAGCAGGTGATGGGGGCTGGGGCAGCAGAACAGCCCAGGAACTGGGAGTAGGGATCCAATCTACCACAGACCCGCTGTGTGACCTAGAACAAGTATTCAGCATTTCTGGGCCAACAATACCCTCACCTGCCAGATGGTGGGTGGAAGAGTTGCTCTTTAGTCATCTGGGGTGGTAGGGGAAAGGGAGCTGGGGGCTAGGGGAGGATGCCCCTTAACTTCTTATCAGAAGTTATTGTGTAATTGGAGAGGTGGCACTCATGGGGTTCTGCTGTAGCATCAGGCCAAGTGGCAGAAATAACTAAATAGTTAATAGCCATGTGTTGGGTGCCATTTGGATCCCTTGGGACATAGTAAGGAGCCATTTGTCGTTTCCTAGCTCTGGGAAAGTCCTCAGAGATTGCTTTCCTTCCCCTCCCCACACCTAGACCCCATCCATGGGGTATGACAACACTCTTAAAGTCCCCAGACTTCCCAGAGAGAAGCTGGAGGGGAAAACACATTCAAGGTGCACCTTGAATGAGGGGACTTGAACCTGGGGAGGGGCACTGGGACTGGCTCCAGGTGGGAAGAAAGATCCCTAGGGCAAAGCGCCTTCCCAGGGAGAACTTGGGGCTCCCCGACCCCCAAATTTGTAGAACACTAAGGCATAGTATAGAAATGACAGAGGCTTCCCAGACCCCATGTCCCCAAGCCAGAGCCACTTCTACTGTCCTTGATCCTTTTATCCTAAGGGACAGAGTCACAGAGTCTTGGCAGCTTGCACACTGTTTGGTATAGGCTTTCTGCTCCAATTTACAAACCAGAAAACTGCGGCTTAAAGGAGTAGAGACTCATTTGAACTTGAATGTCTCACTGTTAGATTTTACTTGAGTCTGACATGTTTGAAAACTCTCAGGCCTAGAGTCAGCCCTCCTGAGCCTCCACTGGTGTGTGCAGTGTGCAAAGACAAGCACCGAGCCCTGGAGTGCACACGCAGTGTCTGGTCTTGACTCACTCTGGCCACAGCCTAGGCACAATACTGCCTGGGTCAGCAGGACTCAGGGAAGGGAAGCAAGTGGAAACCCAGTGTCTAGGTGGAAACTCCTTTCATTGTCAGAGTCAGTTTCTCTGGGTGGGGCAACTCTGCTGATTGGCAGTTTGGGCATCAATGGATGGAGTGGGCTGAGTACCCCTCTCCGCCTGGGAGAGAGACTGACGCTGCCCTCTGCCTCAGCTCACCCTCTATGACGATGCTGTTGCCTATGGAGACAGGCATGAGTGGATCAGAGCTGACTAGCTAGGGCTGAGGATGAGAGTGAGTCCTCAAGCATCCCCCCAAGTCTCTGGCCTTTATCACACTATTTTTAGGAGGCTCATGAGCCCAGGGCCTGAGGACTGGCTACTTCCAGCCTCAGGAGAGACCCAATGAAATCACCTGGGCTTAAGAATCCCAGCCCCTCTCCCACCTCCTGCTCACAGTAAAGTTCCCAGTTCCTTCATCCTTCCATGGCAAATGAGCCTATCTCTTACTTGCTTATGACCTGAGGCAAGGTATTCCTCCTCAATGTGTTTCAAGTTGTCCTTTGTCAAATGGAAGAGCTGGACTTCAATGAGCTTTAAGGACTTCCCAGTTTTGTCATCATTCAGAGTCCCCAAACAACCAGGATACAGAAGATGACAGGAGAGAAGATGGAGCCAGCTGGGAAAGGGAAGAGGGGTGCAGAATTCCTGGAGTCCTGAGGCCACAGCCATCATCAGTATGTGTCCTCCTGGATTCTACCCAATGGCATAGCCAGGAGACAGAGGAAGCCCATGACCTGTGGTCCTGCAGCATTGAGTGGGGTTGGGGTGCAGTGTGAGGTTCATGGGGTCGGATAATCTTTCCCTATCCTGAACCAGGAGTGTTGCATGTCCCTCATCCTGGGGTGGAGGAGCCAGCCATGAAGAAGGAGTCTGGGCATGCTTCGATGGAGGTCTGCAAAGGGAGAAGTAATCCACTTCATCGTGTAGGCAGGCGAGGGCAGCACATGCAGCCAACACTCATCCCAACACTGCCCCTGGCAAAACTGGTGGCCATTGGGGAGGGCAGCTGGCTCCTCTGCCAATCATCCCCTCTAAGCATTTCCTCTGAACATAAGAGCCATCTCCTAGAGCAGAAGTCCCTGCCATAGCCTCAGACCTCTGCTACACATTTCTAAGAAAGAAACCATGTCAGGACCTCTAATCCAGAGCCAAATCCAACCCCTCCCCAGCCTCTCAGACCCACGGCCTTCCTCCAATAGCAGAGCAGCTCTTCCAAGAGTGAGAGAAGTTTTATCAAGATAGGGGTGGGGACTAAGAACCCCCTATCTTGTCAGTACTTGAGACCAGGTCCTCAAAGTCCATCAGCTCCATGTATCCATCCACTCACCCACGCATACATGCATTCACCCACACATGCATGCATTCACCCACGCATGCATGCATCCATCCATCTATGCATGTATGTTTACATTCATCCACCCACCTACTCATGCATGCACACACACATCTATCCATCCATCCGCCCACCCACTCATCCATCCATGCATCCATCCATCCATCCATGCACCCACCCATTTACTCACCCATACTTCCATTCACCTCCCTTGATGGCATTTTTATATAAAAAGACTGTGATTTTGTTAAATCATCACAGTCTTAACTTTGTGACATCTTGAACTTCTTTCCCTTCTGAAGGTTCAGTGAACTTTTTCACCCCAGATCCATTCTCAAGCTCATTAATGCTTAAGAATGCCTCTTGGCTGACAAGTCCTTGCTCATCACAGATTCCTGGCTGTTAATCTGGGATACACTGCTCCAAGTTCTGGAAGAGCTGCTAGTGCAGTCAGCCTGCCTTGCAGGTAGCATGCTGCAGCTACCACTACGAAGCTCACCCCCAGCCAGACCCCAACAGCCTGCCTTTGTGAAATCATGGCAGAAGCCAGCAAAGGCTTCTTCAGCCAGGAATTCCCAGATGCAATTATATCCAGAGGGACTCAAGTCCCAGCTGTATCTATGAAGATGAAAAGGGGAAACATTTGCATGGAAGCCAGAGAAGTACTGCCAGTTGGCCAGATGCTGCCAACATCTGGATATCTGAAAGATAATATTTATTTACATGGCAGGCAGGAATCCAACGGTCAGTCCCTACCCCGAACCATATGAACAAACTACCAGATTACGACGGATCCAAAAGGTAGTTTGGCTCCATTCATCTTTCTCCTTAAAAATGCAAATCACATTAGTTAGTAAAGGCCAAGGTGTGGGCCTTCATTCATGTACAGCCTGTGGTCAAGCTTGCCTGGGTTCAAATCCTGTCTGTTGCTTCCTAGCCAGCTGCTTTACCTCTCTGGGCTTCTCTTTTCCCACCCTTAAGACAGAGATGATAATACCATCCCATTGTGGTGGTTTGAATGTAAACATGCCCTCCATAGCCTCATGTGTTTGTGATCAATGCCCAGTTGGTGGAGCCTTTGAGAGGTGGAGCCTTGCTGGTGGAGATGAGTCACTGGGGGCGGATATTGGGATGTTATAGCCCAGTTCCACTTGTCACACTCAGCTCACTTTCTCCCTGCTGCTGTGGAGATGTGATGCCCGGCGGTCTGCTCCTGCCCATGCTTTTCTTGCCATGATGAAACTTGCCCTTGAAACCATGCTGGAGATAAACACTTTCCTTGGATAAACTGCTTCTGGTTGGGTGTTTGGTCCCAGCAATGAGAGGGTAAGAGCAATACCATGTCATTGCCCAGTAAGCATGAGGCTGGAGGATGCTATCTGTAGAATGCAAGGCCAGGAAGCAAACATTCCAAGTGTCCTGCCCAACACTAGATCAGCCTTATCGTTACAATGGCCAATCTGCAGAACACCCCAGTAAGGAACACCCTCCACTCTGCAGAACACCCCAGGGAGGAACACTGTGATGGTTAGGTTTTGATGTCAACTTGATCTTTTTAATTATCTTGGGTGGGTCCCTGAGGATGTTTACAGGAAGGCAGCCTCTCAGCAAGGGGCAGGATGTAAAGAAGCTCAAAGAAGCTGGAAGTGAACATGCTTTCCTGTGTGGGCCATGCAGGAAGGAAATTCCAGAGACTCAGGAAGCCATTAAGTCTGGGATAGGGTTGCAAGACCCCACCCTAAGCCTATATAAAGGAGAAGAAATTCTCTTTGGCTCTCCTGCCTCTTTGCTGTTGTGTGTGTTGTGTTGGTGATGGGCTTTTCTCTCTGCTCAGGCCTGTGAAAGGGGAGCAGCCTCTTTTGCATTCTGGAACTTCTCCTGTATCTATAGCTACAAATAAATCCTTTCCTCCCATAAACTGTGCCTGGTTTGGAGATACATCCCAGCAGCGTGTGGCTGACTATGACAAACACCCACCACTCTGCAGAACACCCCAGGGAGGAACACCCACCACTCTGCAGAACACCCCAGCAAGGAACACCCACCACTCTACAGAACACCCCAGCATGGAACATGAGAAATCCTCAGAGAAACTACCAAAGTCAATACTTGAGAAATACATATTCCTTCCCAGTATCCCAGGAGCCAAATTTGACACAACCTTTCTAGAATTGAACTCCATGTAAGCTGCCTTCCCCGAAGCCAAGAAGATTACCACTTCTCCTTCACAACAGGAATGGTTGCCACTACCAGTCACATCTTCTCCCTTAACAAGCTTTGGCAGAGGAGACACTGTCCAGGTGCCAGCATGTGTGTTAGACGCCTGGAGCAGATGGTAAATGGGGAGAGCCAGCCCCTTGGCACGCCCTTCTGCCACCAGACAGGAGTCTGGAAAGTATGACCAGTAGTGATGGAGTTACCACAGTGGAAACTTTCCTCCTGACCCTGAAAGGACCACGTGCTGAATCATGTCTTTAGCTCCAGAAAACACCTGGGTTCCTCTTCTACTTCTGGTGGGGACCTAAGTGAATTCACTGTTTACTCCCGGGTCAGAAGGAGTCCAGGGGTGGGGGTGGGAACTCTGTTGAACTCAACAAGGATGGTGACAGACTTTTCCATTTCTGAGTGCCCAAGCCCTGGGTATACAGTGGGGCTTGCAGGCTAACATTTGGAAGGGGAACTAAAGAGAAGGCCTTCAGAGGAGGTTTAAGTCCCTGGATATTGCCTCTCAGAACAGAAGTGCCTGCTTTCTGTAAGGGTGCCTGATGGCACCTGGTGGCATCGTAATCCACCCCTCGCCTCCGAGTTCCCAATGTCCAAGCTCACTACACACATGGAGACCCAAACCAGTCACCAACACAGATCCACACATTCGCAATGGGGCTCCCTTATAGGGAGGAGCAAAAGTAAGTAGGAAGCCAGAATCCAGGCCATGTGGGGGTCCATATGCAATGATGCCCTCTCTAGTGGCTTCTTTCCCTGGAGCTCAAAGTGGAAATGTTACCAATACCTATGCTTCAGTGATGTCCTTAAGTGGCTGGCCTCAGAACACTGCCCTAGGCCTCCTCCTTCCAGGGTTTGGCAAAGACACAGTGCTGCTGGTACTTGCCAGCAAGCGTGACAGGGTGGATGGAGGTGTCATATAAATAGCCCGGCTGCCCTGCAGCTCCACCTCCCTCTTGGCTATGGTTCTCAGCCTTCTCTTTCCTCAGTCCCACAGAAAACCTGCTGGCAGGAGCTCTCTGGGCTCTACCCGCCTCTGGGATAGCTGTGTGACTTTAAGCAGGTGACTCAACCTCTCTAGTCTCAGTTGCTTCCCCTGTTAATAACAGCTGCCTCTGGGGTGGATGTGGGGATTACATCATTTAGTATATATACTAAGGCATTTAGCATAGTGCCTGGCATGTGGCTCTTGCACTGTATATGCCTCAGTTTTCAGTCACGATGATGAGGTGAGACCTGGGGGAGGCCACAGAGTCAGGCTTGACTTCGGAGAGGATAGAGAAGATAGGACTTGGCCAGTGCAGCAGGAATTTCACCTCTGCCTGGGAAGGGAGTTAGGCTCACCACCTGTATCAGTTTAGCCCCCTTCCTGGTATCATTTGGATACTGGGGGAGGGGGTGCACAGAAAAAAGCTTCCCTTGGGATGCCAAGGCTCAGGGTCTGTTACCAGTGCTGTGTGATGCTAAGCAACTCACTTGCTCTCTCTGAAATCATTTCCTCATCTGTAGAAACCCCTGGCAGCCCTGATCTCTTCTGAGTCAAGATGTCATTCACAGTTCAAGCTTCACATGGGGCACCATCTCCCAGGAAGCTGGTCAGGCTCCCAAAGTTGGTTTCAGAGCCCGAGATGCAAAGATGAGGTAATTCTGACCCAGACTCAACCCCTCAGAAGCCTTAGGTACCTAGCCGAGGCCATGGAAAGATACACTTGGGTCACAGTATTTTCACCTTGCCCCATGGGAACAGAAATTTACATTGTTTGAAAACAATGGGTTTTTTTTTTTTTTTGAGGTAGGGTCTCACTCTAGCCCAGACTGACTTGGAATTCACTGTGTAGTCCCAGGCTAGTCTTGAACTCACAACAACCCTCCTACCTCTGCCTCCCAAAAGCTGGGATTAAAGGCGTGCACCGGGCTGGAGAGATGGCTCAGCGGTTAAGGCACTTGCCTCCAGTGCCTAAGGCCCTGGGTTCAATTCCCCAGGTCCCATATAAGCTATAAGCCAGACCCACAAGGTGGTAGCCCTGGTGTTCTCTCTCTCTCTCTCTCTCTCTCTCTCTCTCTCTCTCTCTCTCTCTCTCT
>PVHP010026850.1:0-24339 GCA_004024765.1 Zapus hudsonius | reverse complement strand
ACATCAAAATGATTGATACGCTGTGACCAAATTAGATGTTGGAAGCATAAACTGGTATAACATTTTAAAGTCAATCAATGTAAATAACTACATATTAAAGAAAAAAGCTAATAATATAAGTACATATTTTATAGACTGAAAAATTTAATATATTTAAAGAAAATCCAATATTTTTAAAAAGTAAAAAGTTAAACATACATATTTTTCATTCCTCATTAAGTTTATTATATGCAGATCCTAACTTTTCAACTTGAAATATCTGTAGAGACCAAGTATTTAGAATTGGCTAAGGTGAGGGCAGGCTTTGATGGAGAAAGATAGTAGGACACAAGTGATGTGAAAACAATGGCAGGGGAGTGAAGGCAATACTGGTATTGGAAAAGGTTAAGCAGAGATGAGAGTGAGGAAATGGGAAGGTAGAATGGGGGATGGGGTATCCAACACTTTGGACATATGAAAATGACATAAGAAAACCCACTTCTTTGTTTTGATATTTTTATTGTCCAAACTTAGATACACTGTATTAGTAAATATTACTTTGGTATCCAAGATACCCTCCTCCCTGTCCCCAATCCACTGGGTATCCTCTTCGGTGGGCCTACTGGTTCGTTCCATGTGGTAGGAGGTTATGGATAGCACAACCGGCAGCCAGGTTTCCCCCCACTTGTGTGCTGTTGCTGAGGGGGGCAATGTCTCTGGATATTCTCCCCCTCCATGACTCTTACACTCTTCTGCCTCCTCTTCGGCTTAGTTCCCTGAGTCATGATGGGTGAGATTTAAGACTTTTATTGTTGAGACCATTATGGCCTCTGTACTTCTGCTTTAGATCATGTTGGAAATTGTTGGTGTCTGCCACACTGGCTTCTCCTGGGTTGACCGATTAGCTGTGCTAATAGATCTCTTGCTATCCCCTTAGTCTAACTCTCTCCAGGAAAACCTGTGTGCATATACTTATGTATAGAATGAAAGGAGGTATCCTACACAGATGAATTATACAAATATGGTATCTTCCTATGAGTTGCTGGTCAGGAAAATCTCTGAGACACCACAGAAAATATAGGTTATTGCCCTGGCTGTTGTCTGCCCACCACAACTGAATGGTAAGAACTTATTGCTGAAACAATACACCTGTTCATTATAGGACCATAGCGAAACCAAATTGGAGCTGAATTGGGCACTTCTGGTTTCCAAAATGACAGAAAATGCTATGAAGAATGTTATCAGAAAAAAAGTAATCAACAATATCACCCAGTGGAGAATCATGTATTTATTCATCAATACTGAACCAACTGTGCTTTCTAGTGCAATAGTGGCATAAATGTAATGTGTGCATCCAGTGTGATGGTTAGATTTTGTTGTCAACTTGATCTTTTAATTATCTTGGGGTGTCTCTGAGGATGTTTATAGGAAGGTAGCCTCTCAGTAGGTGGCTGGATATAAGGAAGCTCAGGAGAGCTACAAATTAACATCCCTTCCTGTGTGGGCAGTGCAGGAAGGAAATTCCAGAAACACAGGAAGCCATTAAGTCTGGGAAAGGGTTGCAAGACCCCACCCTAAGGCTATATAAAGGGGAAGGGATTCTCTCCTTGGCCTTCTGCCTGTGTTGTTGTGTGTGTAGTGTTGGTGATGTTTTTTTTTTTCTCTTAGCTTGGAAATGTGAAGTGGACCAGCCTCTTTCACTTCCCCTGGATCTGTAGCTTCAATAAATCCTTTCCTCTCATAACTGCCTGGTTTGGAGATTCATCCCAGCAGCATGTGGTTGGCTGCAACAGTTTTGATACCAAGAATGGGGTGATATTGCTGAGATGAATCTGACTATGTGAATTTTGGTCTCCAGAAATTTGTATGTTAAAGAAATGGAGATGGGCTTGGTACTTGCACCTGAAGATACCTTCCAGAGTGTTAAGCCATGTTTTATGGACTATTCTAGAGAAGAGTTTGGAAATGATAAGTGTAGAAAGAATTGCTTTGGAAGCTTGACTTATGAACTTTCTAAGGAAAAGGAGTTACTAAAGAGAAAGTTGCTAGAACTGTGCTACTGGAACAAGAGCTCGCTACATTCTACTGCCTATTCCCAAAGAGCTTGATAAAGGTTGAATTCAAGAAATGGATTGTTATGTTTGGCTAATGATATGGAACTGAGAATTTAAGATTTAAGGTTGAAAAAACTCAAAGCAGGTTTAACTTAGTGGCATAGAGAGTGGTACTTAGGTTACCAAAGCTGCTATTGTCATTTAGCAATTCTAAAGAAGATAGCCTAACTGCTCTACATTGAAGCAAAGGAAAGGATGACTGAGGTGTTTCCATCCAGGAAGGACTGAATGAAAGACTGTGCAAACTGTTTTGGATGGAGATAGCTAAAAGAAAGGAACCTGCTCTTCAAAGTCATGATTTATTTCATTCTTGAATTAACAACATGGCTATGTCTTGCATACCTGTTACTGATTTTGGAGTCATGAGAGATGCATGCGTGGAGTGGGTCATGATGTACACACAGTTCAAGGAGATGCTGCTGAGATGCAGTATATGGAACAGGGTATGAAATCCCTGATTAGCCAGTGAAGCCATTGGAAGGTAGACCGTGGTTTGCAATGGAGACCCAAAGATATTTTGGATATACCAGGATTGTGCAAGGGCTACCATAGAGTGCCATTGGCTAGGGATGGAAATTTTTCCCAGCTACTCAGCAAGCTTGAGGGACAGAATTGGAAAATCCAGAGACTGTCAGTCACTGGTTGTGCTATGGGACTTTAACTGCAGATGTTTGATGTTTGCCTAATGGTTGTTGAGTTTGCATTATTTCAGTCTTTCCTTGTATGCCTCATAGAAGTTGGAAATGTCTACTCTGTGTCATTAAACTTGTTTTGATTTTATGGAACTCCTTGCCTTGTGTCAGGAGGAGATTATGCTTTTCCAGATGTATGTGTGATAGTTATATCATGGTAGGCAGAATTGGGTCCATTGTGGAAGAGGTGATGGAAAGATTATGAGAGCCAATGGAAGGGTAGGACTGCTTACAATGCAAGTTTCCTGACACCAAACAGCCTTGATATTCATGAATTCACAGTGCCTGATAATACCTACACATAAAGGAAGGAAAAGATGATGACTCTGAAACAAAACAGACTGAGAGGGGGAAGAAATATGGAGGATGGGGAGGGAGTCATAATGGTTAATGGTATATAATTATTAAAGCTATCAATAAAAAGTTTTTAAGTGAATTAATTGACTTAACTTATGGCAGTCTAGCAATAGCTGTCTGCAGGCTTCAGAGTCAAAAAGCCCAATATCTGTTCAGTCCACGTGGCTGAATGACTCAGCAATCCCAATCCAGTACTGAAGGACTGAAGGCTTCCTGGGGAACCACTGGTCTACAGTCCATGCTGGTCTTCAGACACACTGAAATGCTGAGGGAACTTGGTTCTGATACCCACAAAGCATAGGTGAACAGGATAGATGCATGTGCAAATGAAGGCACTCACCAGCAAGCAGCACCAGCAGCCAGGTTCAGAGAGGCTCTTTTCTCCCAGAATTTCCATACATAAAGCCCCCCACCTCTAGCAGGGCTGCCCACTCTGGGGAAAAGGACTTCCTTCTTCAGTTAATCCTTCCTGGAAGCAACCCCAGAGACCCAACTAGAAGGAATGTCTGTGGAATCCTAAACAGTTCAAGTTGACAACAGAACTTAAGCATGACTGTGGGTCTTTCAACAGTATATTAATGACTTTGACTCTTCTGATTATAGTGGAATAGCCACCAAATTGTGTGATAATTCTATTTTATTTTTTTCAATAGTTCCATACTGATTTTCAGGTCTGAACTAGTTGGCAACCCTACTAAAATTGTTTGAGTCCTTTTCCACCCATATCTTCACCAGCATTTGTTGTTGTATGTTTTCTCAATGACAGAATTCTAATGGAGGTAAAATGGAACCTGAATGCACTTTTGATTTATTTTTGCCTAGGGGACAAAGATTTTGAACATGTTTTCATGTACTTATCAGTCACTAGCATTGCTTTTGAGAAATATCTGTTCAGTTCATTTACCCCCACATATTGATTGAGTGATGTGAGATGTTGAGATTTAAGTTTTGAGCACTTTGTATATTCCAGGTATGAATCTTCAGTCAGATGAATAGTTGACACAGATTTTCCTTCCATTCTGTAGGCAGTGTCTTTATTGTTAATTGTATCTGTCATCAGCCACACGCCGCTGGGATGAATCTCCAAAGCATGCACGATTATGGGGAGGAAATGTATTTATTGAGGTATCAGACCCAGGGGAAGTTAGAAAAAAAGGCTGGCCCCTTTTCACAGATCCAAGCAGAGACAGAGACAGAAGCCCAGCACCAGCACCAAGCAAGCACACTGTAACACACTGTGTTTCACAAAATGCAGAACTCCAGGTCAGGGTTCGGGCTCTTCTTTTGCATATATATCCTTAGTATTTTATATCCAAATTAGAAAGGGTCAGTCCCCAGGAGGCTAGGCCAAAGTGGTACTTCCTCTAGCAAGAAGCCTGGAGACAATAATTTTAATAAATCCTTAATTCTTTTGGGGGACATTATTCAAACTACCACAGTATCCTTTACAGAAACTTTTAAATTCCCTGAAATTCTATTTGCCAATGCTACCTATTTTTTTCTGATCTTTTGGTGTCCTAGTCAGAAGATAATTGTCAAAGCCTACATCTTTTTAAAAATTTTTTTCTTTATTATCCATAATTAGATATTGATTGAGTAAGTAGTGAGTTGATATCCCCAATTCCCCAATTTCCCTCTTCCCTGTCCCCAATCAGCTGGATATCCTCCTCCGTGGGTAGTCTGGATCAGTCCATGTGGTAAGGGCCTATGGGAAGCCTAGGAGTTAACCCGGTTCTACCCCCACTTTGTATGTTGTTACTGAGGGGATCAATGTCTCTGGGAGTTCTCCCACATCAGGGCTCTTACAGTCTTTCCACCCCCTCTTCCACTCAGTTCCCCTAGTCATGGTGGGTGAGTATTAAGGCTGCTTTACTGTTGAGGTCTTAGGGGGTTTCTGTACTTCTGCTTTAGGTTGTGTTGTAAACGTTGGTGTCTATCTAGCTTATCCTGTGTTGACTGACTGGCTGTGGTTGTGCATCTCTTGCTTATCCCACCGCTCTCTGCAAGGTTCTGTATGGATCCTTCATGGAAGATCTGGTGTGGCTCATCTCTTGTCCAGATGACAACTATCAGCCTGCGGTTCATTGGTAGGGTTGGAGGATCCATAGCTCTCTTTCTCTCTTTGCATTCTGAAAAATACAAGCAGAATCTCCATCAGAGAGTGAGATCAGTATAAGTTAACTTAGATACATATTTCTGAATTGGCTAGATTCTACTGTTGTAGCTCTTTGTAAATCACTCATATAGTGCATTTCTCTTTGGGTGCCCAGGATTCTGGTACCTGGTGTATTTTTCCCTGAGTCCCCAGTTCCAGGTAAGGCCTGCCCCTCACTGAGTGGATTACTTGGCCAAATTAAAAGCTGTTGATTGCCTCCCCGAGGCTTTGGCTCCTCCATTGCACAAGTGCTCATTTCATGGTTCACTGTTCTCTCCCAGTAGTTAGTATGTTCAGCCTGCTCATGGTGGCAGGCTTTGTTTCATGTCAATGGTCTCTGTTTACCCCAGCTATTGTTGACCAGCTTCCCCTGGCAACTTATGCAGTGCCTTTCAGCTCTGCGCTAACTACCATCTGGGGCCTGGTTACCGTTCTGGACCTTGAAGGGTTTCCTGGTGCTGGTAGATGGCTTTCTGTGGTTTCTTCAGCAACAGGATCTTGCCTCAGGCCTGGGGTGGGTATTCAAGAGCTTTGACAAAATCCTGTCTTGTTTTGGGGACCTCATGGTTCACTTTGGTCAACAGCTCACTGAAGGAAGGAGCTAGTGACTGGGACCAGGAGTTGCCAAACTGAAGAATTTTCTGCAGGCTTAGACTCTCTCCCCTTCTATTCCCGGCCCCTCTTACCAGACAATGCCCACCACTTGCTCAATAGGTTAGAGTATGCAAATGAGGATTTTATGATTTTGAACACTTTTGGTTTAGCTTCCTGCTTAAGTCATCCCCTTCCCACCCCTCCCATCCCTTACCCCTCTTTCACAAACTCTCACTTTTCCCGACTGGTCTGTGTAGAGTTTAGAGTCACCCTGGTTAGGAACTGCATATGAGGGAGAATATGCGGCATTTGACTCTCTGTTCTTTTGGGAGTTAGCTTAGTAAGATCTGATCCAAATCAGTCCTTTTTTCTCTAAATTTTGATATTTCATTTTTTCCTTTCAGCTGAGTAAAATTCCATTGTGTAAATATACCATCGTTTTGTTATACTTTCCTCCATGGGTGGACATTTTGGTTGATTCCAACTCTTGGCTATTATAAACATATTTACATAAACATCTCTGTGCTGTGATGTGACTTCTTGGTCTTTGACAAGGGTGCCAACAATGTATGTTGGGCCAAAGATAGCATCTTCAACAAATGGTGCTGGACAAATTGGATAAACACATGTAAAAAAATGAAAATATAGCCACTCCTTTCACCATGCACAAAAATCAACTTCAAATGGATCAGAGACCTTAATATGATCTGGTAACCCTGAACACCCTGTAAGAAAAAAATGGGAGGAACGCTACATAAGATAGGAGTCGGGAAAAACTTCCTGAACAAATCTCCAGCAGCCCAGGAAGTGCACCACTCAACCGATGGGACCTGATCAGGCTCAAAAGCTTCTTTACAGACAAAAACACCATACTCAGAGCCAATAGACCCCCATCAAACTAGAAGATGATTTTTGCCAGCTATAACTCAGACAAAGGCCTAATCTCCAGAAACTACAGAGAACTCAAAAAAATTAATAGCAAAAACTCAAACCGCCCTCTAACAAAATGGCATCTCAACAGAGAATTCACAGAGGAGGAAACACAAATGGCATTTACTCACCTGAGAAAGTGCTCAGCATCCTTAAGCATCAGGGAAATGCAAATCAAAACCACAATGAGATTCCACCTTATTCCAGTCAGAATGGCAATCATAAAGAAAATCAACAATAGTTGCTGGCGAGGATGCAGGGAAAAAGGAACCCTCATTCACTGCTGGTGGGACTGCAAGCTAGTTCAACTACTTTGGAAAACATTGTGGAAACTCCTGAGCAGAATGGACATAGAACTACCAATGGACCCAAGGCCTACATCTTGAAGTGCTTTCCTATTATAGTTTCAAAGTTTCAGGTCTTACATTAAGGTTTTTTATATATTTGCAAGTTAATATTTGTATAACATAATATATAGAAGTTGAATTTCATTCTTCCTATACAGAATATCCAGTTTTCCCAGCACCAATTTTTGGGAGGGTTATCTTTTCTTCAGTGTATTTTTTAACTTTTTTATATCTACAGTATAGTTTAACTCTGATGATTCCTTATTAATCCTTCTCTGATGTATCATAATTGTTGAGAGTAGGGTACTGAAGTCATTCCAGTATAGTGGTTTGGATCAGATGCCCCCCCAAAAAAGAAAATTCACGTGTTTTGCATCCTTGGTCTTCAGCTGATGGCAATTTGGAACAAAAGCCAGCTCAAAAGGCCCATGGATCACAAGGTTGGATTTATCACAGTAACAACTCCACTTCTTAGGGACAGTTTACTATGAAAGACCGTTTCCTTATCACTGAGACAAAATGTTTCACAGAAGCAAGTTATGGAAAGAGGGATCTATTCCAGCTTCATGGTTTATGATACAATCCAACATGGTGGAAGATCATGACAGGAGGAGGGCTCAAAGCTAATGGCAGTGAGAACATGAGGCCACAGGTCACTTTGTCACAATAGTCAGGAAGCAAATAGCTCAGGCAAGGAGCAGAGCTAGGTTCTAGACCTCAAGACATGTGCCTCAGTGAACCACTTCCTCTTGCTAGGAAATGTCTACCTCCTAAACATTCAACAGCCTCCCAAAGAAGTGACCACCAATGAAGGACCAAGTATTCAAACATATGAACCTACGGGGACTATTTCATACTCAAGCCATGATAGATCTTCTTTGGGATGACTGTACTCCTAGAACCACCCAAGGAAGAGGAGTGTGGAAAAAATGATTCTCAGCTTTAGGAAAGTTGGTATATCCAATCTAACACAATAGATACAGATCAGCTATCCCTGTGTACAGAGCTCTGCAAGCACTATCCAAGTGCACACAGAAGGCCTTTCTCATCACCACCAGAACATTCCAAACCAATTACCTGAGACTGAAGGAGCTATTTTTAAGCCAAAGAACATTTACAGACCCTCTTTATATATCTTCAACCTCACTTTTTACTTTTTCTTTCTAAAGATGACAATGGAGTCATGGCTATAGAATTCACTCATACTAGTCGATCTGATAAAACATGTATGATGCCACATAAGAGACAATATTTAGTGGAAAGAGTTACTATCTCCTGCATTATGTATAGTCCTTGACTGAATATCAGATAAACCTCAGTTAAGTACTTAAAGCTAAAATGCAGGCTCATAAGTCAATGAGTGATAGTAGAAATGGCTCTTCTCACACTGATGCTAAAAGAATAATTTATGTAACTGAGGCTTGCTATTCATGAAAATCTGAACCAGAATCTCAACTATGAATGAGTGTAATAAACAATAAACACAACCACAATCCAATAAGGTCAAGGTAATTAGAATTCATATCCTGCTGGGGAAAATTCTGACTCATGAAGATAAACACCCAAATCAGTCCATTATTAAGCTAAATGTGAAATAATCTAAAATTATTGATGGAAATGTGAGGTAAAAAAAATCAACCAGAGCAACAGGGACAGCTACCAATATGAAGACTGTAGCATGCATGTCTGACAGTCTTTCCTTATCTATTTCAAGACTGACCACCCCTTGAAGGAGCCTCTGGACCAAGCATGGATGATATCACCCCTATGTGCCCAAAATTAATTCTTAGAGAAGAAAAATCTTGCAGTTTAAAATTATGTGTAGATCTCCAAAGCACAACCCTATTTGACAAAATCATATTGCAAAGTGTTTGATTTTGTTGGGCAGACAGTAGAAAGAATCAAGGATAAATGATCTACAAAAGGGAGTGCTTGAACAAAAGAGTAAAAAAAACTCTGCCAAATTCAGTTCCAGGCAGAAATTTCCTCCTGTGGAGTGAGCTGCAGATACAGAGAGCAGTTGGCTTCCCCCATAACAGCCATGCCACCATTGCACCATTTGGCACATTTGGCCTGGCTGGCTAAATCTGCAGCATGCAGGGTACACTGCTAGTTAAGACCATCAATGACTATTCTCTCCCAGCTAGCTGCTACTTACCAGCACCAAGACAGTGAAAGATTGAATTTTCTTTCTTTGCCATTACATCATTATTCTATATATTAGTCACGAATATAAGTGATTCAAATTCATGTCATGCCTATAGCTATTCCACTGATTCCTATTGAGAAAGGGATGAATGTTCTTCACATAGGTGAGAAATACCTGCAAAATATTATGAGAAATACATAAATATGGAAGGAAGGAAACATACATTTTGTCTATGTCTCTGGCTATTCAGCTTTCTTTATTCCTTCCCATAGAAAGGTTTAGAATTCCATGCTTACCAATAGACCAGGAAATATTCAATTCCATTTCAATGTTCCTTTTCACTATTATAAACCCAACCTGTTTCCTTCTTTGCACTTAAAAACCCTGAGTTAGACCACACCCATTAGAAGCTAGCCAAAATAGCAATGTTGTCTCATTTAACCTATATTGATCTCACTCTCCGATGGAGATTCTGTTTCTTTTTTTCAGAAGGCATTGAGAGAGTCGGGGACAACTCAATTCCACCAATTCGTTGGATGATGGCTGACATCCTGGCAAGGAGACAAACCACACCTAGCCTTCACATAGGGCCCAAATGAAACCTACGGAAAGTGACGAGACAAACAGGAGACCAATCACCACAGCAAGTCTGATAACCCATGAAAGGTCAATGGAGACAGACACCAACAATACCCAACACAACTCAGGGCAAAGATCCAGAGATACTTAAGATCGCAACAACAAAGCAGACTCAAAACTCACCCACTATGACTCAGGGAACTGAGAGGAAGAGGGGGCAGAAAGAATGTAAGAGCCATGGTAGGGGAGAATATCCAGAGACATTATCCTCCTCAGCAACAATACACAAGGGGGAACGAAAAAGAAAAGAATGAAGAACTGTCTACCTCTGTTGCAGTTCATATCCCCCTAACCTATGGACAGATCCAGTCTGTGCACTGAGGAAGTACCCCAGTGGGTAGGGGACAGGGAGGAGGGAAACAGGGACACATTCACAAGATGTGCTCATACAATGTATTTACTTATTCATAATAAAGATATTTTTTAAAAATTAAAATTAAAATTAAATTTGTTAGAATTCCAAAAAATAAATATATACATACCTCTGGGTGCTCAATCACTGGATCTCTAGTTCCCTTTCCAATAGTAACATGTATTGAAGAGTATAAAGGTCATTTTTATTAGCTTCTTCTTAAGAGTGTGTCTCTTTAATTCACTAGAAAAAGAACTCAACTTGATTCTCTTAAGTATTTCCTGAGTATCTCTTTCTTGTAGGCATGTGGAGAGAACAGAAAAGGAACTTTCTAGGCTTCTGGACACTGGGAACATGAGACACATACAGCCAGAGCAATAACCAAGTAAATTATAAGTAAGAGATCACCACAAAGGAACATCTGAAGAAAAGTCAAAGTACAAAGCAGAGCTGCCTATTCCCCAGGTGCCTCATCCAGACTCTGATGTGGGAATTACAATTTGTCTTGGGAGAAAAACTTCAGAGATATTGTCCCTAAGGACTTAGGAGAAGTTAAATGTCCCACGTGAGCCCAGCATCATGACTCCTTTAACTCTGGGACTCAGAGGAAGCGTCTGTTCCTGAGAAGCCCAGGAGAGCTGCTCTCAGTCCCCGCCTCTGCACTGGTAAGTCCAGGAAAGCTTCACAGTCTACATTCAATAACTCCTATGATTTTATCATCATTCAGTGATGAGACACTTAGAATTCAATCCCTGCTTTTAACCAGCTAGGCAGTTGCCTCAGAGAGAGAACAATCTCTCTACAAGTATCCTGGTGGCTGGGAAATGTGGGCTCACAGGAAGACTTGATTTGAGGCTGTTACTTGAAGATCCTCAAGTACCTGTTCTAATCTAGCACAAACCAACCAGGAATTGGTAACCACTGGGCCCTCTCAAGCTGGTCTGGACCTTAGGTGCAGTTTTGTCCTGAAGTCTCCCTTCTGCATATATTTCCTCCTCTCTGAATTGCAAGCCAAGCTTCTCAAGAGCAAGGAAACCTTTGCCCAGACCAGCAGCCACTCAGTTCTGCATGGTCTCTGTGGTGAGTAGTCAAATATTTTCTGACCTCACCTCTCCTTTGAGAGACTGTCATGTGGAAAGTCATACAAGAGGAGAAAATGAGAGGGAAATACTGATAGCATCAGCATGAGCAGTTCTCAAACTGGTGTTTTTCAGTAAGCCACAAAGAAAACTCATCCTTGTCTAATCTTTTCTTCTCTAGGTGACAACATGTCAATAGTATCTAGCCTCCTAGGGTTTAAAATCGAAAACTGTTCTATTTTGGTACAGAAGATCCATCTCCAGGTACAAAAAAAAGCCAAACCCAATCAAATATTGAACTTCTGTTCCCCAGCCAATCGAAGGCCTCTCCCTTGAGCTCAGGTCCATTTGCAGCTAGGACTGTGTAGCAGGAAGGCATGGCTTCAATTCATCCTCGTTCTTTCTCCTAAATTCCCTGCCCCACCATTGTCCCCATCCTCATCTTCACTGCTGTTGCTCATTCCGTCCTTAGTTGTGGCTGTTGTACACTGTAGTGGACAAAGAATGGAGTGTGGGAAAGGCAGTACTATCAAATCTATTGGTAGAAAAAGCACTAGCCATTTGTGCACAGTGTGTGGCACATAGGCTTTACAATGTGACAATCTGTGGCTTCGTCAAAGGCCTCCTCTGGTGACCACCCAATTAGGCAGTTCTCCGGCTCCCTTTGCTCCTGAAGCATCCTCTTTTCATAAGCCAGATGCCACATCCTCTTTGACTGTCAGCCTTCTCTTCCTCATCAGCACTCTCTTTGCTCGAGTCCCAAAATGGCTTGTTTCAGCTGCACTCTACCAGGATCATACTGACACATTCTGTCTGCCTGGCTGCTCATCTTCTCTTCACTATGCTTCATGGCCTCAGTGTAAATGAAAAGAAAAGCATTCTGAAGGCATGTGTGTGGGTTCAACTCTCTAAACTAACCCAACAGAATATAAATTCTGACATCAAGCATGCCAGTAACTACCCTCTGTCCAATGACTTAATCTCTGGAAAGAGAGGACTTGATGTCTTTTTCATTCTCCTTATTTTTCATATGTACTTATACAGTTTTATATATGTTCTGTAAGTAACCATATGTGGTGGTTTAAATCATATGTCCCCTATAAACTCATGTGTTCGGATTGCTTGGTCCCCAGCTGATGACGATGTAGGAGATGGAGACGCACTGGAGGAAGGGTGTTTTGGGGAACCTGGGTGTTATAGCCAGCTCCCCCTTGCTAGAGTTTGGTTCACTCTCCTGCTACTATTGTCTACCTGTTGTTGGCAAAGAGGTGATGTCCAGCCTCTGCTCATGCCATGCTTTCTCCTGCCATCACGAGCCTTCCCCTCAAGACTATAAGCTAAAATAAAAACCTTTCCTCCCTCCCATCAGCTGACCAGGTATTTTGTCCCAACAGAGAGAAGGTAATGGCATCACCATACATCTGGCCTGAGCATGTGGTTTTCAATGGCCCTGAATTTTCAAGTGTTTTGGTATTTTCCATATGGTATTCTTGGATTAGCTGCATGCATTCATTACATATTATAAGGCTGTGCAGCTCTCAGGGTTAGCTACAACATAGATGAGCATCTCACCTTTACCAAACATACTTGTTCAATGAGTACATCAATAGTAATCAATAATTTTATTGCTGTACTTTCTTCTGTCCACCTATCAGCAGAATCATCCAAGTTCTCCTATGTTGTATAAAACAAACAAATATCTACAAATAACCATTGAACAGAGAAAATGGTCCAATCTATGTGGGGCTAAAGTAATTATAGTATGAATGGGTTGCAGACAGAGCTATTGAACACTGACTGACTTTGAAAGGAGTTTAAAAGATCTGAGATTTTACAAAAAAATTAATTCAATTTAATTGAAATAAAATCAATGATGGGGATATAAGAATGAACAAGACAGACATAGGAAGGACCAAGACAAATGTCCTTGGCTTTAAATATAGCCTTGATTAACATTTGTCAAACTTGTATTGCCAGGAGTTGAGTCTTTTAAGCACTGGCTTCCCAAGGAAGTAAAAGGGAGATTCAAAATCGAGTATATTCAGCTGGGAGTGATAATGCAAGCCTTTGATCCTATCACTTGGGAGGCTGAGGTAAGAGGCTATGAGTTTGAGGCAAGTCTCTGGGCTAGAGTGAGACCCTGGCTCAAAAATCAAGTATATTCTGCACATACTGAAGATGGCAGGTTGGCATAGCCTCTGAGAACAGATGTGGAGACTGCTATAGAATTCCGAGAATAATAACTGAAGACTGTTTACGTGGATTAACAGGTGATAAATGGGTGGAGTGTTGAGTGCCTCACATCCTATAATAGGATGATGCAAATCCAGAATAGAAAAATCCATTTGTCCTGAGCTCCTAAAGACATAACATAGAGTTTCCTCAAAGCACATATATATTAATAATCTCTCACCATTGGTTACAAATATATTGAATATATTGAAATGTCCCTGTGACAATGGACTGATTACTTCAAGATGAATAGCCAAAACAGTTGACTTGAGTGACAGAATCAATTGATTCCAGCTGAAATCAACAAAATAAAGAGTTTCACAAAGATCGTACCACACAGATACAGATTGAATGGTGAACCTATTAAAAATGATGGTTTTATTCCTGCATTTCATAAAAAAAGCTAAAAACTGTATGTTTCTACCGCACTTCCTCCTTTGATCAAATTCTGTAGTGAAAATTGTAAGTATCTAGTCAGTTCACAGTGCTACACCCACTGTGCCTCAAATGTTCTGTTATAAAGGAAAATGTCAGGGCACCACCCAGATGTGAATGTTATAACTCGTGTGTTTATTTCTCAAAGAAGCTCTGGAAATTATTTAAATGAAAAGAATACATGAGAGAAAGACAAAAGCTTTCCTAATTGGCTATGGGATAGGAAAGCATGAATGAGGAATTCTATATTCTGGTTTGCATTTTGAGGTTACATGTTCTTTGTCTTCTCACACCCTCAATGGCATGTCCTGGCAGACAGCAGGCTCTCAGTACCATGTCTTGCTTCATTCACTTGTTATGTTTATTTTTCCAGAGATTTTATCAATCCCCACTTGGGTGCCTTGTTACTTCTGTGATGGTGATAACATCATAAGAAAATTTTTTTTCAACCTGTGTCACACTATGTAGCTCAGGCTGGCCTCAAACTTGACATCCTCTTGTCTCAGCCTGCCAATTTCTAGGAGTATGTATGTGAGGTCTTCAAGTCCAGATAAGTATACAGAAAGATTTTAGTCAGGTGTGCAGGCATGTTAACACACATCTTTATAAAAATGTTTTTATTTATTTGCAAGCAGAGAGAGAGAGACAGAGAGAATCAGAGAAAGAATAGGTGCACCAGAATGTGCCAGGGCAAACTGGCTCCTGCAATCAAACTCCAGATGTATGCACCCCTTTTTTGCATCTGGCTTTATGTGGATACTGGAGAATCGAACTCAGGTCATTAGGTTTTGCAGGCAAGTGTCTTAACTGCTGAGCCATCTCTCCAGCCCTAGTAAGATTTTTTTAATATTTTCCGGAGTCAAATTCTACCTCGTTTGGTTTTGATAATACATAATTAAATTTTTGTTTTTTTTTTCTTCTGTCATCTCTCCTTTACTTGTCCTTGTTATTCAAGATTTACCAGGACAATTTCAAGGCCTGAGAGAATGCATCTCTAGAGAAATCTCACTTTCTGCTCCAGAAAAGGTATGGCTACAAGAGTTTAACCAATGAGATGCTCCTTTGTGAAAAATAAGCCAGAAAGTGGATAACTCACCAGGATCCTGATATGTCCCAAAAACATACTACATTTCAGACATTGCTTCTTTCTAAATTCTATACAAAGCTCCATATTCACATCCCCACACATGCATTAGAGAACCAAGGAATGCCATGTGTCATGATCAATGTGAAAGTTAAATCAGAAAGTGAGAACACTGGCCTTCAGACCCAGATCTAACTGATAAAATTCTTGTCATTAGCATTCTACTATTTGTGAACTTTTATGATTGTTCCTATTAACAACTTTATGTACATAATTTATAAGAACTTCCTAAAAGCAGTTTTCCTAAATCCATGCATGCATTTCTTCATGTCTGTCATTACATATTACCAAATTACACTATACAAGTTTTATAAACATTTATATTTCCACTAGGATATTTGGGAATATAACTTGTCCTTATAATTTTAACAGCACTAATAATTATCTTTTTTCCCATTACTATCAGTATATATACAGAAAACAGAATCCCACTTTGTGTAATTATATATTTACTAATATATTAATGTATCTGAATATTATATTTATTTGCTTTTACAAGTTTCTCTTTTGTTTTTATTGCTTTTCTAAAGGTTTGTCATTTGCTGAATTATAAAAAGGCCATTTGCTATTTGTTTTTCTGTTATTTGTTTTTACCCACAGAATGTTTAGACTTTTATTCTGCCAAGATATCAATGTTTATGGACTCTCCATTGGATCATTTGCTTATGAAGGTTTATTTACTTGGAAAATGTTCAGTGATGCTACCTTATAGTTTTCTTTCACTTTTCAAAATGTTTGACTTCTAAGACTTTGAAAAAAATAAATATTAATGTATATACATTCAGGAAACAACTTCAAAAATGTCCTAGAGGCATAATAGGAAATCTCCCCTTTGTTATTGATTAGAAATAGTACGAAAAGCTAACATACACTGCATGTGTGTTCTGCCAGGACTGTTCTAAGTACTTTCACAGAATAACCCATTTCAGTCTCACAAAAACTGGATGGCAGTGATGCACCTGTATTATCAGTTCTCTTTTCAGTTAATGAAACAATTCACATAACAGACAGGGACAGTAGAATGAAATGGAGAAGACAAGAGACCCAAGCACCAGTCATCCTACCTTTAAACTTCCATTCCAAACTGTGTGATTGTGATCTTGAACAAGTTGCTTAATCTTTCAATGACTCAGTTTCCTTACCCATAAAATAGGTATAAGAGCCTCTTTATGGTCAGCCATTAACAAATTGTTGCAGTCAGCCACACACTGCTGGGATAAATCTTCAAACCAGGCACAGTTTATGGGAGGAAATGATTTATTCAAGCTACAGATCCAGGGGAAGTCCCATAAAAGTGAAAGAGGCTGGTCCTCTTTCACAAGTCTGAGCAGAGAGTAAAACCCATCACCTACATCACACACACAGAACAGGGAACAGGCAGGAGGACCAAGGAGAGAATTTCTTCCCCTTTATATAGGCTTAAGGTGGGGTCTTACAACCCTATCCCAGACTTAATGGCTTCCTGAGTCTCTGGAATTTCCTTCCTGCACTGCCCACACAGGAAAGGATGTTTACTTCTAGCTTTTTTGAGCTTCTTTACATCCTACCCCCTACTGAGAGGCTGCCTTCCTGTAAACATCTTCAGAGACCTACCCAAGATTACTTGAAAGGTCAAGTTGACATCAAAATTTAACCATCACACAAATGTACCTTGCATAGAAATGTCTAACACAAAAAGTGTGATGAATGATATGATTTTATTAGCGGTCATTTTTGTTGTGTTGTTCTGGATTCTAGTGCTCTGAAAATCCAGTCTTGATTTGTGCCTTATATTCCATAATATTATAATTGCTGATGATGTATTTTCAACTTTGTCATACAAGTTTTGTTCCATTGTCTCTCTTTTTTTGTGGATCTCTTTTATTTTGTGGTAATAAGTGGTACTTTACTATGTTAGAAAGTTTTCGGTTGAATACAATGAGATGAATCAATGTTTGTCATATTGTTTATTTTTTTATTGGTATATATTCAACTTTTCATTGGTGTATATAGTATTGCAGCATTAATAAGAACATTTCCACATAAGTACTTTGACCACATACCTCCCCAAGTTCCCATAAACCCCTGCCTTCCTCTGTCCTGACTCTTCCTTTTAATTATATTCATTTTTTCCAAATTCCATGTCACATAATAAATGCATAATTTTATATACCTATTTAAAGTCTATAGTTCTCTTTAAGAAACTTTACTGCTGTGACCTCATTGCTTATTACCGATCTATTTATATTTTTTTATTTACTTGAAAGAGAGAAACACAGATGGAGAGACAGAGAAAGTGGGTATGGGTGTGCCAGGACCTCTTGCCACTGCAAACAAACTCCAGACATGTGCACCACTTTGTGCATCTGGCTAAATTTATTTCCAAGTACTGGGGTTTGTAGATCTATTTAAATTGTTTATATACTCAGTTTAATTTTGCTGGAACATATGTGTGTGGAAATTCATCCATTTCTTTTAAATTTTCCAACTTATTAGAATACACATTTTAAAAATATATGCTAATGACCTCCTGAATATCATTGGAATAATATCTACCTTTGCCTCTAATTTTATTAATTTAGTTCATCGCTCTCTTCTTTTGGCTAGTGGCTAAAGGTTTATTGACCCTGTTTATCTTCAAAACAACCAACTCTTTGTTTTGTTCTTTTGTTTGATATATTGTATTGCTTTTTCATTTCCATTTTATTAATATCTACATTGATATTTATTGTTTCTTTCCATTAATTCATTTTGATTTGAGTCTGTTGTTTTACCAAAGGCCCTAACATAGATTGTTATTTAATGGAAATCTCTGATTTTTTTTAATGTAGGGTACTTGTAGTTATAAACTTCCTTTCTAGGATTGCATTCATTGTATCCCATAGGTTTTGTTATTTTGTGTTCTCACTTTCAGTTTTAGAATTCTTTTTTAAATTTTCCTTCTTGACTTATTTGATGATCCATTCATCATTCAATGGTGTCCAGTTCAATCTTCACAAGTTTGTGTATTTTCTGTCTTTTACTGTTGATTTCTGGGTTTATTTTATTGTAATCACATAGACTGTAAAAGATTATATCATTTTCCTTGACTTAATGTTTGCCTTGTGTCTTATATGATCAATTTTAGAGAAAGCACCAGAGTCTACTGAAAGAATTCTGAAGTGTTGAATGGAATATTCTATATAGATGTCTATTAAGTCCATCTGCTCTATCGTGCCATTTTACTCAGATGTACTGTTTATTTTTTTATTTGAATAACCAATCAGTTGGTAATAGGTATTATAGTAATGTATTATTGTTTTGAATCTATTCATGTATCTAGTCATGTATTATTGCTTTCTTAATCTGAATCTTTAAATCCAGTAGTGTTGTTTTAAGAAATCTGGTACATATATACTTGGTGCCAGTGGTTGATGCATATATATTTATCATTGTTATATCTTCCTTAATCAAAATGATGTGACTGTCTTTATTTCTGCTAATTTTGTATTGAAGTCTATGTGTCTGTAATTATAATAGGACACCTATTTGCTTTCTAGTTCTGCTTGATTAGACTGCCTTTTCTCACTATTCACATTCAGGCTGTCTTTGATGCTCAGGTGTATTTCTTGTAGACAATAAATCTATAGCTCTCGTGCTTTTTAATTCAATCTGCTAATTTGTGTTTTTTTATTCTATAAGCAAGACCATTAGCATTCAGAGTTATTGAAAAGTGTGAATTAATTTTCATCATGTTGGCAATTTTGCAATGTTAGGTATTTTCCTATGTTTTGTTTTTCTATTGCTCTAGTGCAGTTTCTTCTTTCCTTTAGCCCCTTGGTTGTTTTGTCTTTCTATTCATTGCAGAGAATTCCTTCACATATCTTATGTGGTACTACTGACTTAATGGTCGCAATTTCCTTTAGCTTTTATCATTCAGTTTTTCCTTCTCCTTCAATTATGATATTTACTTTAGCTGGTGATAGAATCTGGATTGACAGTTGCTGTCTTTCAAAATTTGAACTAAATTGTTCCATCCTTCCCTGACTTTTATAGTTTCTTTTGAGAAATCATCTGTAATTTTGATGACTTCACTTTATGTGTGACTTGGTGCTTCTCTTGAAGCTTTTGGTATGTTTTCCTTGTTCTCCATTCCTAGTATTATACTATGATATGTGAGAAGGTTTTCTCTTTGTTCCTTTCTAGTCTTATCTGTTTGCCATCCTAAATGCTTTCTGAATCTGAGTGATCATTTCTTTCTCTAGATTTGGGTGTCTCTGCTATGCTTTTATTGAGTATATTACTTGTGCCTGAGTGTGAAGTTCTATTTCTATCACCATCAGAATTAGCTTTTGAATGGTGCTCCATGGATCTCTGCGTTCTGTCCATATGTTCTTATTATCTTTGCCAATGTCTGAATGTTCTAACTCATCCAACTTGTCTTCCATACTTGATATTCTGCCTTCCGCTTGATCTATTCTGCTGGTGACGGTTTCTTCTATTTTTTTATTTGACTTAGTGAGTTTTCATTTCTAAAATTTTATTTTGATCTTTTCAGTACTTTCATCTCTATTGAATTCTTCTTTCATCTCCTGTATTGACTTCTTTTGTTCAAGATATATTTGTATTCTCCTTTAATTCATAAAGCATTAATTTTTTAAAAAATTATAATTATTCTTATGAGGTTTTTTTTTCCTTGGAATGTCCCTAATTCATTTTCATTGGAACTTATTACTATAGAGTGGGGTCATACTTTCTTGATTTTTCATGTTTCTTATATTTCTGCATTGGAACTATTGGTTGGATTTTTAAAAATATTAGTTTCATTCTTTAGTTGAAGTATTTGCAGTGACTCAATGGGACTAGGCTGTGGCAGATTTGGGGTATCATTCTGTACCAGTGGATAAGCAGTTAACTCAATAATTAAACCCTCAGTACATGTGCTTAGGGTGCCAGACACTATCCCTAATACCATTCAAAGAGTGAAGTGTTAATTATAAAACAGCCACAACTTCTGGATAGACCCACTATGAAATCATCATAATAGTCTGTTAATAACTTCTGTCCTTTCAACTTCAGAAACTATTGGTGGATAAGGGAACAGGTCAATATACAGTGTACAAAGATATTAGTCACCAAAATTAGGAATGAAAATTAAATAGGCCGTGTATGGATTAGGATTAGTAATAGATCAACTGAGAAAAAAATTGAGGAGAGAAAAGTAGATGGAATGGGTAATTGTGGTATTACTAAGATCCATGGATTTTTAAAGATTATTAAAGCTATGGAAAGTTATAGTTCACTAAAAGGAGCTGGGCATAGTGGTGCATGCCTTTAATCCCAGCACTCAGGAGGCAGAGGTAGGAGTATCGCCATGAGTTCAAAGCCACCCTGAGACTACATAGTGAATTCCAGATCATCTCAGGCTAGATGGAGTCCCTACCTATTGAAAATAAAAGAAGAAAACATAAAAACAGGAGTGGGTGTGGCAGATAGAGGAAGTGAGGTAGACATTAAAAGGACAGCAAGTGGAGTGGAAGAAGGAAGAATATTAGACAGTATACAATGTAATGGGCAAAAGAACATGAAGAATGATCAGAAACTTAAGAAACAATGTGAAACTGAAGCAAGACCACTAAGAAATATTTCTGCAAGAATAAAGTTTTTTTCCTTAAGTAAAATACAAAGAAATAAAAGTAAAATAGTTTTCTAAAAATATTATAGCATCAGTTGGTGCTTCTTCCTTGCTGTGGTGGTTTTTAGTTCCTCCCCTCACTGCAACACTTCATGTAGCAAACTGCACTGATAAGGAAAGTGCAGTTTGGGCCTGCAGTTCAAATTGTAAAACCAGATTTGCAGGATTTAGCGTTCCTGTGGAATTCAAATTAGCTTTTGGGTTAAGCTTCTGCTCAATCGCCAGCAGGTGTCAGCCCTTCCTTAGATTATTTTTTTCCCCAGTCCTCAGCCTGGAAAAATTCCACCAGTTACTGTAATCGTACAGTATGGTCACGTTCCCCACGAGTGTGTTTGGAAGTGTGAAAATCCTGCTGTGACCGGCCCATACTAACGTTTACCTCTCCTGCGGGAAATATTCATTTTACGGAGCTCAGGCTGCCTCTGTCAGCGTCTGTTTTGGTTGTCTGCACCTAGTCTTTCAGATCAGGCCAGTTTACTTACCAAGGTGTGTGGTTCCTGCGTGACTGTGCTGAGCTCAGCAGCGCATCTCTCCATTCTGGCATTGCTGCCTTTCACCCAGGCAAGGTAGGGATGCCTTCTGCTTGGACTGTTCCCTCCAGGGGCACCACAGAGTCCAAGCTTCAGCCTGGCATGTCACGCTTCAGTCTTGACGTCCACAGCCTGTGCTGTTCCTCAGTAATTCCACCCACAATGTATCCAGGTCCTTGGGGGCAGGTCTGCAGCCTGGTCCACCTCAGTCCAGCCGAGGTTCCTTCTGTTCCGGCATCTTTTGTTCTTTTCTTTTTTTTTTTTTGGGGGGGGGGATAGGTTGAAGCATTGCCCTGGCAGTTCCTGATGGTACACAAGCCATGTGGTATACCTGCACACAGGTTTGGAGTTTCCTTATGGTACCCTAGCCATGTGGTACACCTGCACACAGGATAGGAGCTTCTTGCTGGTGCCCTAGCCTTGTGGTACACCTGCGCACAGGTTAGGAGCAGACTTTCCCTGTTGTTTGTGAGGCCTCACCTGGCTTAGGCCTTTCATTTTCAGCTACTATGTCTTGTAGAAACAGAGACGTGTTTACATTATCTTTTATGTCACCAGTTTGCACTAAGGAGACGTCTATTTTGCCATCTTACCCAGCAGTTCTTTCCCAGCCTAAGGCGGACCTCTAACTCTAATGACATGACATAATTGTATTTGCTGATGGGATGCAGTGTGATATTTCAATGTCTGCATATTTGTTTTATATGAATTAAGCATTGACTACATACTTACCTTAACCATGTTTTCTAAATTTAAGACATGCAAATGAACATTTATTCATCAACCTTTTAATACAATGCTAAATGAATCATGCTGACTCTTTTACATGAAGGCAAAACTTTTCTTGTATGACTCTTGTATTTATTCCAAGTCTATATTTTTTAAAAATATTTTATTTATTTATTTGCTTACTTATTTACTTATGAATGAGAGAGAGGCGAGTGAGTGTGCCAGGGCCTCCAGCCACGGCAAATGAACTCCAGACACATGCACCATCTTGTGCATATGGTACTGGGGAATTGAACCCTGTTCCTTAGGCTTTGCAGACAAGTGCCTTAACCACTGAGCAACTCTCCAACCCCCAAGTCTAATTTTTTAGGGTGAGTGTGAAAATTAAACGTGTACTAAATATGAGTGTAAAACGAATGATTTTCTTTTCTCAAGTTTTTCCTATTGTTTTATTGTGGTTTAAATCATGCCTTATTCCACAGCAATTTTTAGCAACTTACAATTATCAAGCATTTCTCAAACATTCGGTTCTCATTCTTATTAAACACTTTTTTATTCAATATCGCATCTTATTAGATCTTATAATATTTAATTAAATTACTTTATTACAGAAAAGAACGTTTGTAAGTGAAATTGGGAGAGATTCAAATGAACTACTGTATTGTGTGGGGGCAGCAATGGTCAGATATGCTGGAGAGTCAGCTATCGGGCTCTGAGTTCAGGGCCAAGGGCAGCATATAGAACTTTTGACACATCTGTTAAGTGCACATTGGTTAAGAGATTCTCTGTTGGATTTCATTTGGGATTAATCACCACAGTTCTTATTGATCCTAACATTCTCAATTGATCTGTTGTGTTTTACATTGGACAATCATTTTCTGTACCCCTTTTCTGACTCATTGTATTGGACAGATCTGAACCACTATGCTCACAAAAGTGATGCCAGCCTTTCCGTGTCTCTATTTTTAGCCTCGGATGGATTTTTTTCTGTATGTGCATGCGATACATTGTAACAGAACATAAATCCTCTTGAAACTTATGTTCATCAATGAAATAATTACTTTTATCAGCTCATTTTAAGCTGTTTTGTCTTCTATATTCAATCATATTTTTCCTTATTTTTAGCCTTCTCTGTACTATTTTTTATAAGTCATCTATTTGGAATGAATTGCTGAGTTTATATTAACTGTGATTATTCAGACATAAAAATTTGGGCAAATATTTGTCTCTAGTTAATCATTTTAAAAATAAATCACCTTCCAGGTGTGGTGGTACACACCTGTATTCCAGTCAAGAGGTTAGCCTGATCTACTTAGTGAGATCCAAGCCACACAATTCTAGGTTAAGATCATTGGTATATTTCAATTTCTCCTATCCCTTGAGATCAGTTTTCCAACTATATCAATTACAGCTTCTCAAATTTGAATTATATTCATTGATTCCAGAATGCTGAGGTTTTATTGAGAGGTTGTTTTAATTGCATTTAGTATGATGTATTTTCTAAACCCTTGAAATCTGAAATCTTTTTGTTGAGTTAGAATATAAATCAATAATACTTGGGAAAGGAAAAGGGTCTTTTTGCACACACACACACACACACACACACAATGTTTTCTCTAAATTTCTAAAAATATCATCTGTCTGGAATATTTGCATTAGAAACAAAGTTGTAATCCATTCTGACAATGGCTAACTTGTAGATATTCTCCCATTCTCAAAGGCATATGAAACTTTTTTATTCTCCTGATTGCTCTAATGCAACATTTATTTCTGTGACTACATCTTCAGTATCCTTCCTGTCACTTCTTATTTCAAGGAGATGCACTTTCATTTTCATCTGATTGTCACTTTCATTTGCAACAATCTGAGCCCAAAAGTTGAGGTTCTTCGTTATAATTTTAGAGAAATTTTTCACATAAGAGAAAATATAAGAAGCATATATCAGAAAGACTTGCAATGAATGTTTGCCTAGCTTTCCTGAAGATATGTGAACAGCTTATACTACAGACATAAATTAGGGAGATAAATCACTTAGAGAAACAGAGGGTTGCTACTCAGAGCAATGAGAAAAAAACTTGCAGACATGACATGACCCAGGTACAAGAGAGTACACACTGTATCATGACATGCTGAAATCGAAGCATCCTTAAACCATCCTGCAGTGATAAGTGGACGGGGAGCTTACTTTTGTGACAGATCAAGACTGAAGCGGAAATATGTAGGAAGGAT
>PVHP010026849.1:0-24330 GCA_004024765.1 Zapus hudsonius | reverse complement strand
CTGTTTTTGCTGTGCCTCATGTTTTGCATTGTGAATGTTCTGTGCCATTATGGGTTTATTTTTGGTATTATGGCTTAGTTGAAAGCTGTGGGGACTTAAGAGTTGAGCTGAACATATTGTGTTTATATCTTGAATGATTATTAGTTTGTGGGGGCCAGGGGCGGACTGTCATGGTTTGATCCAGGTGTCCCCCACAAACGAATGTGTTCTGATAGATCGATCCTCAGCTGATGGCAATTCAGGAATTAGAACCTCACTAGAACTGTGTTGTTGGGGCGGGCTTATGGGGGTTATAAGCCAGCTTCCCCTTGCCAGTATTTGGCACACCTTCCTGCCACTGTTTGCAGTGCTGTGGCAGAGGTGATGTCCAGCCCTCTGCTCATGTCATCGTTTTCCCTGCCAGGATAGAGTCTCCCCTCGAGTCCGTAAGCCAAATAAACCCATTCCTCCACCAGCCGCTTTTGTTTGGGTTCTTTCTGCGCAGCAACAAGAAAGCTGACTGCAACACTGCTACTATTTGTATAGGACAGAAAGATCAGTCACATTTCCAGGCTGTGTTAACAAACACAGACCCTCCTCAGGGCAAAACTACTATTGAAAGCCCAGGGTTGTTTGGTCATACCTCGACAAAATATCACATGCAGCTAGCAGGGTGTGAGGATAGAAGGGAAAATCTTCTTGTTGGCCGACTGAGGCCCCAACCTGGATATAAGATGGGGGAGGACCGACTGATGCGATAAAGCACCAGCATATAGGGGAACGTATAAAACCACAATTGCCAAAATTAACCTACCACCCTTTGGCCCTGCCAAAAGCAGAACCTTTAGACCTAGACGATTTGACTATGAACATCCTGACAGCAACCCACCTCCTGATAAACCTTACCAACCCTTTATTAGCTGCTGACTGTTGGCTATGCATGAGTTTTGGAATGCCCTTCCCTATAGCTGTACCATGGAAAGATACAGCTAGTAACCAACCAAAGAGTACCTGTACGCCATCCCTGCCCCTAAGGGTCCAGCCTATAGGCTTTAATCACTCCCATTGTATAGAAGGAAGGTCTCAAAACACATCGGAGGACATAAATGTGGGGCAAGTAACCTTCACCCTCTGTACTAATATAACTACTTATAAATCTCCTACTTCCCCCTTTTGCCCACCACCAGGAGCTTCCATAATATGTGGAAATAATATGGCTTATACCCAACTCCCCGCCAACTGGACGGGAATATTTGTATTATCCTCGCTGTTACCTGATGTAGGAATTGTCCCTGGAGACGAGCCCATGCCTATCCCTAATTTTGATACCTTGGCAGGAACAAGGCATAAAAGGGCTGTACAAATGATCCTCTTAATAGTAGGGATAGGTCTCACAGCAGCAGTGGGCACTGGGTCGGCTGGATTGGGAGTTTCCTTACATCAATACCATAAGCTTTCTCAGCAGCTGATCAATGATGTTCAAGCCCTCTCTAGCATGATCCAAGACTTACAGGATCAAGTTGACTCACTGGCAGAGGTTGTGCTACAAAATAGGAGAGGGTTAAATCTCCTGACTGCTGAAAAAGGAGGTATCTGTTTGGCGCTAAATGAAAAATGCTGCTTTTATGCCAATAAGTCAGGAATAGTAAGAGAAAAAAAATAAAAAACCTTCAGGGAGATTTAGAAAAAAGAAGAAGAGCACTTTTAGATAGTCCCTTATGGTCCAGTTTCCACGAACTGCTGCCTTATCTCTTGCCCCTAATAGGACCCATTATCATACTTCTACTTTTTATCATCCATCGGGCCATATATCATAAATAGGCTTATTGCCTTTATTAGAGAAAGAATTTCAATAGTGCAAACCTTTGTGCTCACCCAAGGTTATCAGCAACTCAGAACCTCAGAAGCAATATTTGAAGATTCAAATAGGCCCATAAGGCAAGGGGGGAATGAAGAATCCATTCTATAGATAAAACTCCATTTTGTAAAAACTAGACTCCACTTTATAGAATAGACTCCATTTTGTAAGACTAGCTCCACTTTGGATTTGTCTCCCCCTCCCTAAAGAATGCCTGGCCATAAAGACCCAGGAGCTAAAAGACTCCATAAAAGAGAACATGTGGCTATCTTGGAATGTGGGCTGGATCTGGGATGTGGCCCCAGAGCAGTAACCAACCAGGAGATATATAGATACAGGAGAGGAGCCAATAAAAATGCCACACACCCTGTAACCTGAGTTATATTATAATTAGGTAGTTTTTGTCTATAAATACCCTGCTCCTTTGTTCTTCGGGGCTCCATCTTGCCTGGACACATGTCTGCTTGCACATGGAGCCTGACTGCACAGCCGAGGAATAAAAACACCTCTTGCTTTTGCATCTGCAGGTGTGGTTATTGGAGTTTTGGGGTACGCTCTCCCGAGAGAGGCCTTGGGGGTCTTTCAGATTCTAGTACATAAATAGTCAGTTTTATCAGAAATCAGGAGGTAAAGTTAATTTTCCAAAGTTTGAGGCAAATGCATATGTAAATTGTGCGTATGTATGTGTATAATTTACTTGAATGAAGATTTCACTTTCTAAAGGTATCCTGTTGAGACCACACTGGCACTCATACCTATAATCCCAATACTTGAGGGAAAAGGGAGAAAAGGGTAGGAGTTCAAGGCCTGTCTGAGCTATAGGAGACCCTGTCTCAAAACAGCTCCTTCCCACTAAAAAAGAAAGAAAGAAAGAAAGAAAGAAAGAAAGAAAGAAAGAAAGAAAGAAAGAAAGGGGAAAGGGCAAAATTTAGAGATTAACTGATTATCTCTGAAAATAAGAACATTTTGTAGCACACGTGTGTGTACACACACACACAGAGAGAGAGAGAGAGAGAGAGAGAGAGAGAGAGAGAGAGAGAGAGAGTTAAATTTTTAAAAATCCTATTGAGAAAAGGAGGAAAATGGGAAATCATGGTAGGGAAAGCACTAACACTGCAAGGAAGCCTCATGTCTGGAGTCAGCATGCATCTTGTACTCAGTTTGGGAGTCATTCATGGTTTGTATACAGTACGATTTGTACCACTTATGAAAGGGTTAAGAACACCCTTAAGAACACCCACACCAGTAATGATTTCCACCTCAACTGGAAGTTGTTCCTCATTTCCCCCTGAGCTACAAGCCAGCCTGCATATAATGAAGGTCACCACAACTCCTCCCAGGTATACTTTCTTGGCCCTTGACTCAGCCCTAGCATCCCCCTTAAGGTCTGCTCCTGCCTTGCATCAAACCAAAAGCTGGCATCCCTCACAAAGCCCACCTAACCAGCTTCTCCTCTAAGCCAAGTTACCACTTGTAAACCTCTCTCCCATGAGCCTGGCCTAAGAGCACAAACTAGAAATTGGTTTTAGATCTAGTTTCAACTTGTAACTCCTAAAGCTAGTTTTCTGGAACATAGAATACATTTTCCTATAAAAGCAAAATTTATAACGTGGGCTCAGGATCTTTATTTGACCGAGGACATTAAAACTTTAATATATTTAAGTAAAAAAGTAGAAGAGGAAAAAAGAAATGTCTCAAAATTAATATCAGAGCCATTAAATACATGCTGACTAACTTGGGAACTTATCCATGACTCAGAATGTGATTTTTTTAATGCTTTCTGAGACAATCTCACTAGTCTGGAACTTATGATCCTTCTGCACTTCAGATGTGTGTCATGTGAATTTACATGCCAGCTTAACTAGGAAGCTGTTTTATTGTTACATTTAGTTTCCACACAGAGACCATACATGCTGCCTACAATTACACACATTTTTTCTCAGCAGACTACCACTTAGTATCACATCCTTGCTGTCCTTTCAAAACTGTGAGCTGATTAATTATGGCTAAGCGCTATGTCCCCTCAGCACACAAGACAAAATACTTACTGCCTGGAGAGCACACCATTGGCCAGGATTCCTTCATAGTGACTTATCCCTTTGCGCTGAAACACGTTGATCTGGCCACCCAGTTCATCTGTGATTATTCCCGCATGAATGGCAGCTTTGCACAGTAAAGAGGTCTAAAATGGAGCAACACCATCATTCAGAAAATACTGAAAAACATATTTAAGATACAGTTGAAGCTTTCCATTTCTACCTATATAGTAATTTAGAGTAATAGTAGCTCTTCCCATGAATAATGTGGCCATGCCCCTGGGGAAGCAATTCCCACTCACAGTGTGAACTAAGCCAGGGAGTGGCTGAACATAAAGTGGCCTCATCCACAGAGGTGCATATTCAGTGAAGTCACCTTGGACTCCAGCAGCGGTTGATTTGCCCAGGGCAGTAGCTGTAGCAACAATTCCAGGCAAGCGGAGCTGACTCGGAGCTGACTCGTCTGTCCAAATTGCACACTTCCAAACTTATCAGCAGCCATTTTAGTGTTGGGTGTTTATTAAGTGCAAAAGCACAAAAAGACAACAGATATAGGTTCCTAGACTTAGTTTATCAGATACGTGTGCTTGGCATTGTTTAAGAAGGTGAGCATTCGACAGCTACATCAATTAATTCAGTGACTTAGCAAGGCGTATATAGAGCACAGAAAATTTAACGTGAAATCACGGTGCACAGACTCATCTCACTTTCGGAATCTGCTTAGGGAGAGCCCACAGCCTGTACCTGCTTGGCTACCCATGGCTCAGTGGGAGGCTTCAGCCGGCTGCCAGTTCTGATAAATCAAACAGAAGCTATTGGCTATCACCTATTAGCACACAGCTGTGGGGTGGGAATCAGCTCTGATGGGAGGTAGGGTTACAGGAATAACTAGAAGATTCGGAGGGTTACAAGAACCATTCTAGATCAAGTTGAAGTATGTGCTACACCATTGTGACAGCTGATAGGAAAGAGGACACTGGCTCAATTGCATGTGTGAGTTTCTTATTGTGTTAACTGCAGTGCATTGGAAACATTCTCTTAGATTTCAGAGACAATATTCTGGGAACCAATGAGATAAACCATATTTTGTTACCAATTATAGTTGCAATAAATCTGAAAATTTTTGTAACTTTTAACTTAGAAACTTCATATTTCTCCAAATAAAATATTTGACAAAGGAAGTCAGTTTTGCAATAACTTACTGGCATGACCAAAAAAGAAGATGTTATAAGCCAAGTGACGTGGCACATGCCTTTCATCTCAGCACTTGGGAAATTGAGGTAGGGGACCTTTAAGACTTCAAGACCAGTGTGAGTCACAAAGTGAGTTCCAGGTCAGACTAGGCTGGGCTAGAGTAAGACCCTGTCTCAAGAAACAAAACCAAAATAAAAAACTTATTGACAGAAAATCTGAGAAAGAAGCTGAGAATATTAGACCCTTTCTGACTTTGAAAACTAGACTAGAGATACTCTTTTTGAAAAAAATGTACTTGTAATTTTTGTCTTTTTTTTTTTCTGGGATCTGCTTCCATTTAAACAAAACAAAACAAAAAACAAGGTTCATGGATAGTGAGATAACTCAGTGGGTGAAGCACCTGCCACAAAGCGTGAGGACTGGAATTAAGGTCCCCAGCACTCATGAGGTGTAATCCAAGCGGTTGGGCATTGGGGGGTTGTCCCGGGACAAGCTGTGTAGGTAGCAGACTACTTAAAATCAGTGAGTTCTGGGTTCAAGTGAGATACTTGTGTCAGTAAATAAAATGACACACGCATCTTTAATCCCAGCACTCAGGAGGCTGAGGTAGGAGGATCACCATTTGTTCAAGGCTAGCCTGAGCTAGAGTGAGACCCTGCCTCAAAAAATAAAATAAAAAATAAATAAAATAAAATGATGGAAAGCAGTTAAGGCACTCCATTTCAATCTCTAGCCCATGTCACATACAGGTACATATATACCAAAATTAATGGGGGGAAGGTTCTGTATGTGTGTGGGGGGAAGGTCAGGATGCTAGAAAGGGTATCATGATTGGGGAAGAAGAGATCTTAAGGGAGGTAGTAATTTGTCAGGGTCTGAGGCAATGCCCCACTGTGGACCCTGAGCTATGCGGAAATCTAGCAATGTTATGTGCTTCCCAAAACCAGCCATTTGCAGCTAATTACAATAATACCAGGCCACTGTGACTGCCTACGGCAATAGGGTTTGAAAAACTTATACTATTGTGCAAAGTATTGTGCAAAGTGAAACTTGCAGCTGCCTCCTTGTTCTTAGCATATAAGTTCGCCTGTTGCCTGCAATAAACAGACCTTGATCAGACTCCTGTCTTGGTCTCATCTCTCGCTCCCGTTCTTTCCCTCTCATCCAGGCTAGGGTCCCCCTCATGACCCTCGTTGACTAGGCCCGCGGGTCAGGTCAGTAATTGGAGAGAGTAATGATTTCATGTAAAAGGTAAGCAGATAGGAAGATTTGCTGAGGGAAGAAAGGTAACTAGCTGAAGGGGGAGCGATGGGGGAGGACTACGCACAGCACACAACCTTCATCACCAGGCTTAACTTAATTGAGGAAAATCAGAGGGACCTCAAAAGAAGGATAAACAAATTGAAGGTTCCAAGATGGTTAGTGCTAGAATATGCTACATGAGCTGCCAAGGGAGACTGGACAACAATGCTGGGAGAAAGCAGAGAACACTGTGATACAAGAGTGACCAGCATGACAAGATGTACACACCTGTACAATAGTGGCACTCAACCTAGGTGGGTCATCAAGGGCTCTCTCATTGGCTAAGAGATCCCCTCAGTGGCAAGCTTCGACTAACCAGAGGCCTAAAGAGAGGCTACACCTATTATAATCTTGACAAACTAACAATGCTTGTCCCATTTAACCTATACCTGGTTGCATTCTTATGAGACCTTGAAGTGAAAGCAATTAAACTATGCCCAGACTCCTACCCACCGAAAATGGGATAGTAGGCTGGTCCAATGGTAGTGGGTTATCAGTACTAACATTAGTGTCATGAAAATGGGATAGTAAATATATGCTTCTTGAAGCATTTAGTGGTGTAGTGGTGCTTTGCAGCAATATATATCTAACATGCCCATTATATTAACACACAACAGAGAGCTACTATTCAAATGTTTTTGAAGAGAATACAGAATGAGTTCCAGGTCAGCCTGGACTACTGCGAGACCCTACCTTGAAAAAAAAAATTCTAAAAGCAGATGGTGACAAACCAGTTAGATAAATAGGAAACCTGTTTGCCAGCACTCATAAATCAAGGAATCAGAGCTATGGTATAGGAAACATTAACTTGTTTCACCAAATATGACAGTCCTGTCAGGAGGAAGCAAGATAAGCCTCTATAGTGAGAAAGAAGAAAACAAAAAACAAAGCTGTCTTTCTCTTACTGTACACAATTCCCTGCACAGAATAAGAAAACAATACAAACTTTCTATTGCTAGATTAAAAAAAGAAACTATGGTTCAACATTTTAGTTCTCTCAATTTCCTGGAGTCATTTAGGAATAACTTCACCAAGTGAAACTGCAAATTAAAGTTGCATAAACCCTTTTAAGAGTAAAACAATTAATGGCCAAATGAATTTCCTGTGTCAAGTTTATAAATAAGAGCAATGCAGAGAAAAGGAAACAAATAGCAAAACATCACAATCTGCCATTTTCAGAATCAGGATGTGCTAAAGGAAAAAAAAAGTGTCTTTTTTTCCTCTTCTCCCCATGATACACGTGAGTTCTCAATCTCTAAAATGTATATTAAAGACTGTTTCCTTGTACATGAAGATACATATCAAAATGTTTTTCACATCACTATACATATTTCTACTGTAAATTTCCCTAAGCTACTCTGTATAATTGTTTCTTGGCCTTTTGGCTAAGATGAAGTAGAGATAGAACAAATAATTTAGAAAAATTATCTTCTGAGAAATTATTTTTGTCTGGAAATGATATAGATATAATCTAGATCATGTTATTAGACATAAAAACTTTGGAGTTTAGGAAGGGAGAAAGCAATATTTAAGAGGGAAATACATGACTTTACTGTGCCCACACTATTCTTTGATAGGCATATTCATGACTCTGTTACAGAAGCCAAATGGAATGTTAAAGACATGAATAACCAAAAGCAAATCTGCGACCTCTTGTTAAAAAGTGGATGACGGCTATAGTTTTGATCTGGTGTCCCCCAAAAGCCACGTGTTAGAAGCTTGATGTCCAGCCTGCTGCACTAGGGGATGTGACAGAACCTTTAGGAAATGGAGCCTCCTGGGAAAAAGAAACCTCTCAGAGTATGCACTGAGAGCTTACCCTTGGAAGGGACTGTTGAGCCCTCATCCCCAGCCCTTCCCCCTCCTTTTCTCTCCCTTGTTCCTCCTTCCCTCCCCCTCCCTCTTCTCTGGAGGAGGCTTTTATCAGGAATGGTGAGCAGCTTGCTTTACCACATGCCACCACATGATGCACTGGTGCACAGACCCAATAGCTACTAGGGTTACCAGTTAATCATGGAACAAAACCAAACACAACCATCTTTTTAAGTAGATTTATCTAAGGTACTTATCTTAGGTATTCATTACATTATCAGAAAGCTGAGCAATAGGGAGGGGGGCATTGGGGAATTGGGGATAACAACTCATTGTTTGCCCACTAAATAATGTAACTCATTATGGACAATACAAAAAATTTTACAAAAAAAAAAAAAAAAAGAAAGAAAGAAAGCTGAGCAATACAATGGAATAATACTGCTTTGGTGTTAAAAAGATTAACTGAAAATGCTAGAAATAAAATGAATGCAAGGATAGCCTTGGTTTTCATATTGTTATTTATTTCACTGTCTTAGAAAAAAGGGTGCATCTGTGTAGAGCTTTACATCTTATTTCTTTGTTTTGCAATGGAGGCAGGCAAAGCAGCCAACATTGTTAATTTTCATTTTGTCTGTTATTACCCTCAGTTACTTACATCTCTGTAGCCATCTATCATTTTGCCAGAAATGTCTCCTGCTATGTCTCTACAACCAGCTGGGCAGAATTTGCTGGAAAAAGAAAAAAGAATTTCATTTGGGATATATTTCTATATTTATAATTAAATACAATATGTACTATAATATATACTATATATTTAAATATATTATATATAGAGAGAGAGACAGAGAGAGAGAGAATATGAATGAAAGAATATAGGCAACACCAAGACCTCTTGTCGCTGCAAAGGAACTCCAGACAGAAGGGTCACTTTCTGCAACTGACTTTCTGTGGGGGACTAGAATCAAACCTGGGCTGTCAGATTTTACAAGCAAGCACCTTTAACCACTTAGTCATCTCTCCAGCAGTGCCTAAGAAATAATTTAAGGTAAAAGAAAATCTGAGCTGTATAGTATGATCCACTAACCTCTTTAAAGAACTATTTAAAATATATAATAATTTATGTTTGAATGGATAAAAAGACAAACAGATACTCCTGGATTCTCCCTTGGAGTAGAATTAAGAGGCATTTTCACTTTCTGTGCTGCATATATGATAACAGCTCCATTCTCTAGACTATCACTGTCCCACAGAAACATAAAGGAAACCACATGTGCAAATTTAAATATTGGAGTAGGCACATCAAAAACTCTAAAAGAGGGCACTCACTGGCTCTGTGGGTAAAAGCATCTGCTATGTAAGCATGAGGACCTTAATTAATACAATCTCCAGCACTCATGGAAAAAGCAAGGCAGGGTCACACATGCCTATACCTAACACTGGAGGGTCACAGGCACTCACGGTTTAGCTAGTCTAATTGAAGAATAACAAGCTCCAGGTTCAGTGAGAGACTCTGTCTCAGAGTAATAAAGCAGAAAAGTGATAGAGGACAAGTGATATTCTCCCCTGGCCTCTGTATATAGGCATATGGGGCACGTGCATCTCTACATACATGTGCACACACCACACATATATCACAATGCTCCACATAATACACAATCCCTCAAAAAGATTGTAAAATGAAGAAATAAACAGGGAAAGTTAATAAACCGTATAAACTAATATATCAAAATTCTATTAATTTCCACATGTAATAACACAAAAATTCATGAGCTACTTTTTTAAAACTTATTCTCTAGTATTTGGAATGTATTTTATACCTGCAGTTCGTTTCATCTTGGACTTTCCACAGTTTAGTGCACCATTGCTATACTGCATCATTGGTTACTGTATGCCTATCACTAGCTAGCTATGTGACCTTGAATAGGTCTGGCAATTCCTCTTGGATTCGGTTTCTTCATCTCTAGTCCCTGCAAAAATCAACATATCAAGGGACAGCTGTTTACATCTATAATAAGCACAAAAGGGAAGCCTAATTATATATAGGAACTTGGGCAGCTTTGAAGAAGAATGCCATGTGCCCTGGTTTCTCTATACACTATTTTACAATGTTTCCGGGGTCTGTTAAGCATATACTGGCCCAGAGAGATTCCTAGAATAGCAGTTCTGTTTTTGTTTAATGTCATTTTCTTTTAGTTTCTAGCACTGACTTAGGAAAAGAAAACTGTACTGTAATGACAAAGGATAGTCAAGACGACCAAGTAAATGTCTCTGTATATACTTCTGAGTTCAAAATATTTAGGATTTCAGGAAAGGAAAATGGTGCCAATGATGTAAGACCTCCACAAAGCCACACACATTAATCAAAAACAGTAATAGCTTTGACAAATGCTTGAATAGTCATATTAAGTAAAATGCATAGGACTAAATAATTCCATGGTAAACAAGTCCAATCTTGCTGTCAAATGAATTAAAAGTTCTATGTCCATGAGCAGAAGAGGGAGCGGAAAGATTGTGAGAGCCGTGGTGGGGGAGAATTTCAGAGGCATGGCACCCCTCAGTAACAACACAGTTGGGTCAGGAGAACCCAGCTGAAGACTGGGCTATTCATGGTCCCCTACCACAAAGACTGATCCAGACAGCCCATGGAGGAGGATATCCAGCTAACTGGGTATGGGGATGGGGGGGGCAATGAGGAATTGGGGATAACAACTCATTGTTGGCCCACTAAACAATGTAACTCATTATGGAAAATAAAAAAAAAATGAATTAAAAGTCCCAAAGGCTTCCACAGCTTACTATATTCCAGGATTATGGGTGAGAGATTGTGAGTCTGTACAAACCTATCTTTAAACACTACCAAAATGGCTGGCTACAGCTGAAATGATCAGGAATGACAAGGCACTATAAGCTTGTGTGTATTCCCCCTTCATTAGGAGAGCACAAAAATGACCATGAATTCCAGAGGCCCTTTCACCACTGGACTTACAGGTACAACTTAGACATTATTAGCATAGGTGTACATGTTGAACAGTAACTTTACAAGGCAACATGTAATTACCATACATTTTTAGCTTTTCTTCATTTTCTTTAGTAGATTTAACCAATATTGGAATTGATTCTGTCCATAAAATAATCACACTCAGAATGTCCATGTCTGAGACAGTAAAGAATATAGGCTCTTAAATCTAACTACCTGGGTGTATTTAGTAGGTGAAGACAGTCCTGAGCAAGTGACTCAGTGGCTTTTTGCGTTCATTTTCAAGATATAACAAAACCACTCTGTAGATGTCACAGAACATTCACAAGAGCTACTTACATGCTAAGTGCAGAGAGCTGCACCTATTAGAAAGAAAGTAAAGAGTTACAATTTTGTTATTGCCTTTGGAAGAGATCCTGAGGCACAGCTGTGCGTTGTGGATGCTTTTACTAACCAAAAGACATCTGGAGGTGTCTGAGACATTCTTGGTTATCACAACTGGCACACCAATGGTATAAGCAAAGGATGCTGCTGAAGACTCAACAATACACAGTGGGGAATTCAGCCCTCAAACTAGCAGCTCTAATATTTAAAATCCCTCTCTGGATTATTGATGAGGAAGTGCACATCAAAGAGATTAGATTTTCTAGTTATAATACAGCTGAGATAAAATCTTTATTTCTTTGTTTTCATGAGGGATTTCTTCTATGTAAAAGATGAAATATGAACCCTCATAACCCTCTCTCTATCATGAAAAAATTCACAAACCATTCCCAAATGCTGCAACATACTTCAGAATCTATGATGGTCCCCTGAGAGTCTAGTGGAATAGCAAGTGTGAGCCATGGGATAGATTCAACCTGCTATTTGTTTTATAAATAAAATTTTACTGTAACACAAACACATGTGTCTCATCTTATATATTTTGTTACAGTAGCAGCAGATTGTATGAATCAATCTACCAAGACATGCTCTAGAATATTTAAAACCTGGCCCTTGACAAAGAAGTTTTCTACACAGGAAGCTATTTCAAATATGCTGCATTAATTATAACATAAATGATTTTAAAACAACTTAAGTTCAGAGGGATTTTTAATTTGATTTCATGTTAAGGAAAATAAGATGTTTTAAAGCATGACTGAAGCACAGGTAGGACACCTGTATTTACCTGTATTTTGTCTTCAAATAATGGTTATCACGTTCCAAACACGTTATTAAATCTGTCATAAATAAAGACAACTGCAATTAGCAGACAAAATGGAAGTAAAGGTGCCTGTGCTCTTAAGACTTCTTTTGAAATAAGGCAATTTTTGAAGAATTTATTCACTCTCAATGTTTCTGCTTAAAAATAACAACTGAAGCTACTATCAACAGTACTTAATCAGTTTCCTCTTATCATTTTTGTTACCAATGGTGTTTTTTTAGTACTATTGTCTAGAGAACAGTCACAGAATCTACTTCTAACCAAAAAAAAAAAAAAAAAAAAAAACACAATGGTTACTAACAACTATAAAGGCCATGTGCAAAACTCCCTGACAGGAAGAAATTTGATTCAGGTGTTAATGTTGTGTCTAGGATCATAATTCTGTCTGGAGGTGTTAAGTAGCCAGAGGAATGGATTGTTAGGCAGGATTTACACATGTGTTGGTTTTTCTGCTGTACCTGAATGGTCGCTGCTAGCATAGGTAAGCAGAAATCCTCTACCAGAAATGTGGGATCCACTCTGAAAGTGGACAGTCACTTTGTGTTCAATAAGAGTTTCTTGGGAACAGCCAAGTTTCCACAATATGAACCTAGAAAGAAAGCACATTTTGGAACATTTCATAATTCACATCTGAAACAAGTAATTGATACTTGTCATTTTTCCCTCTTAGTAATCAAATTTATCATGTATCATATAAAAATCTTTAATCCATACCCATCTAGAATTTAACATGTAACACAAAAGAAAGCTTTAATCCTTACCCATCTAGAATTTTCCTTGGCACAGGCTGAATTTTTGTGACTAATATGTAAACTTTTTTTGTTTTTTGAGGTAAGGTCTCACTCTAGCTCAGGCTGGCCTTGAACTCATGGCAATCCTCCTATCTCAGCCCACCATGTATGGAATTATAGTTGGAAGTCACTTCACCCAGTTTTGATCTATAACTTGCCTGGACCCTAAACTGACCTATTCTAGAGAAGTGATAGTTTACAGCTGTTGATTATGAACAATTCATGAGATAGGTTTGATCTTTGGAAAAAACTAATAAAAAAGGTCAAATATGCTGGGGGCAATTTTATCACAGAAGATACTCTAAAGGTCTCTTAAATTTCCTTGAAGAAATTTAAATTCCAAGGAGGTTCCCGATTTAAACACTGTCCAATGCACGGTTTAAAAAAATTCTTGCTCAGGCATGTTCATATTTGTCTTTCATTTATATTAATTTCTGCTTAGCCCACATAATGTATTTTGATTTGTAAAATGAGGTCTTTGCAAAAGCAGAGTTTCTGTTTTTTATACTGGAAATTAAAATCCTCCTGCCTTAGCCTCTCAAGTGCTGGGGTTGCAGCCAGGCTCCACCAAGCCCAGTTCTAAAAGTAGAGTGATTTCTAAAGGTATTTGTAATAGCATATTATAAATTAAGCTAATTTTACTGAGTAATATTACTTCCAGCTGGGCCTGTTGGTTCATGCCTGTAATTCCAGCACTCAGCAGGATAAGGCAGGAGGATTTCCATGAGTTCAAAGCCATCCCAGGCTATCTAGTGAGTTCAAGGCAAGCTTGGGCTACAAACAGAAACCCAGTCTCAAATAGGAACTGGGGAGAAGATTCAGTGGTTTAAAGTGCTTGTTTGCAAAGCCTGCCTACCTGTGTTCAGTTCTCCAGTACTCCCATAAAGCCATATACACAAAGTGGTACATGTGTCTGGAGTATGTTTGTTGGAAAAAAGCCCTGGTTTGCCATACTCTCTTTTTCCATGTACTCACAAACAAATAAAAAATATTTTTCAAAAAACTGGGTTATGAATAAACCTAAAAAAAAAAAACCCAAACCAACAAAAACCAGCCAAGTAAACAAACAATTAAAAGACTCAAAAATCCAGAAGCAAATACTAGGGGCTAGAGAAATGACTTAGCAGTTAAAGGTACTTTCTTGCAAAGCCTGCAAGACTGGGTTCAATTCCCTGTAACCCATGTAAAGCCAGACCCAAAGTGGCACATGTGTGGCAATCACCTTAGCAAGAGGCCCTGCACACATGCACACATGCAATAGGAATTCTAATGAATTTCAAAGGACAAAATTAGATTTAGAGCTTAAAACACAACCAAAAATCTCTTCCTTCTACTATTCAAGTAAAAGTGTGGCTTGCAAATTGTCACCCGGAAAGTCACATATGTATAATAATCTCTATGAAATAGGAACAAACAAGCAAACTTTGCAGGGAGATAGTCTTCATCAGCATCTATCAAAAAAGCATAGACAGCCAATAGAAATAACAGCAGCAATCAAGTTAAGGAAGGAAGAAGAGAGGAAAAGACTTCTCTAACTCAGTACAATTACTAATGATTACACTAACCAGGACTCTCAAAAGGACAGCAGATCATGTACCTAATTCAGCACTCCTCTCTTGATATAAAGAATGTGGTTGCTCTCCTGCCCTGTCCTGTCTAGGCTTCTCATGCTGAAGATAGGAGATAAGTAAGAGCTTTCTTATGCCCCAGTGTCTCTCTTGTTCCTATTATTAGGTTACAGTGAAATCCAAATAAATGATCACTTCCCTCTTTAGAAACAGTCATATATAATTACTTACAGGAGCTAATATTTATAAATTACTTAGAATTTAGAGCAATGTGCCAGGTGTGGTCGCGAACCCCTTTAATCCCAGCATGGGGAGGAAGAGGTAGGATGATAGCCATGAATTCAAGGCCACCCTAAGTCTACAGAGTGAATTTCAGGTCAGTCTGAGCTAGAGTGAGAACCTAACTCAAATAAAAAAAAAATATGTGAGTGCTTGTTCCATTCATAAATAAGGGGTCTTTACTCTAGACTGTGTTCTACAGACAAAGCAATTTCATATTCACCTCTGTTTCCAGCAGATTGCACAGTGCCTCAGAGATATGCAGCTTATACCTTGACTTTGCATGAATTAAAATTTTATTCTATTCACAATAATTTATAAGTGCCAAACCCAAATAAAATACTTAAAATATTTTTATCATTATGAAATGTCATGGAGAAGTTGAGAAGTGAAATGAGTGGAAGCAAGAAACAAATTGTATAATAGAGCTGGGTGTGGTGTCTACAATCCCAGTACTTGGGAAGTGAAGGCAGGGAATATCATGTTTAAGAACAACTTGGGCCACATGCCAAAATAATTTTAAGATGCCACTGGGGATGTATTGCATAATAAGCATGCACAAGTGTCATGGGTGGTGTGATTTTTGTAAATTTTAATTCTTATATATATATATTGAAAGGCAGTTTAAGTGTTTTCACACAATGCAATTCAATGATAAGTATTTTGTAGATTAGAGTGAGTCTTATTGCTGGTTTGACTTTTCCAACTTACTGTTATTTTAACAGATGTTTAAGAGGTCTTTCTTCTTTGCACAGACAAAAGAGATGAATACATTTGCTGTATAAACCAAAGGATAAAAATGAAATAACCACAGCCATTCAATCAACACAGGATAAGCCAGTGAGACAGAAACCAAGGAATCTCAACACAAAACCCCCTAAGTTCACAACATTAAAGCAGCCTTAATACTCACCCACCACGACTCAGGGAACTGAGTGGAAGAGGGGGAGGAAATATTGTGAGAGCCGTGGTGGGGGAGAATATTAGAGACTTGGCACCCCTGAGTAACAACACATTTGGGTCATGAGAACCCGGCTGAATACTAGACTATCCATGGTCCCTACCATAAAGACTGATCCAGATGGCCCATGGAGGAAGATATCCAACTGACTGGATATGGGGAGGGACAATAAAAAAAATGAAATAAGTAGTTGCTTGTTGCTTTGAATAAATTAGAATATTTTTCTAACCAGATTCACTTCCTTCTGTATATGCCCACTTTTTCCTCCCCACATTGTATTGAATAATGTCTCTGCTCAACTTTCCACAGTACTTTAATGAGTTCTGATAAAAACTGAGGCAACCTAAGTCTAAACAGAGTTTATGGAAGAGCGAAAGGCTGCAAACTTGCATGAATTTTACCTAACTAGATAAGAACATAAGTTATCACACTAAGTTGGACAATATATATGATTCCCTAGACCCCAAAATACATATTGTAAAACCCTAATTTGGTTTCATCCTCCGAGAGTCATGATAAAGGTGTATAAACACTACTGGAAGAATTTCAAAGAAAACAAAAATAAATACACTGACCTTTAATTACCATTATGCCCCAGACACCAATCCATTTCAATCTTACTATGCTTCAGAAAGGAACTGAGTCCTAGAGGGGTGGAATAAATCCTCAATATATAAATGTCATCATCATGAACTGTATTCCTGGTTTCGTTAGTCACCGCAGCACAAGGTTGGGGCGAGGATGCAGTGGCACTGCTTGTGGTATTGCCTGTGGCAAAGCATCCAAATTATTGCCTGTCATGGACCTGACAGATGCAGATTCCTCTGCACAGTCTGGAAGTTAATATCTATGTGCCTACAGTTAAAATGAAAAAGGCATGAAAATAGGAAAACATGATTGGCAGAGCATGAGGAGAAAGACCGACCCTCAGAATCTTAACTAACAAATGCTCCATTTTTCAGTCATACTTCTTGCATCAGGATGACAGCTCTGGCACTGGGGACTGCACCAGGCTCTCACACACACTAGGCAGTGCTCTAGCACTGAGCCTTTTCACTTTGTATTTGAGAGAGGACATCAATTTGCCTAGGCTAGCTATGAACTAGTAACCCAGGCAGCCTTTAAGCATGTGATCCTGCCGCTTGCAGCCTCCTGAGCAACCAGGGTGATAGATAGACTTGAGGCCTTTAGGACACATTGGTTTTTGTTTTTATGGTGAGGACACCATACTTTATGAAAAGCATTTTTACAATCTGGGTCTTTTATTTATTTATGATATCTGCTAAGCCATGAATTCATAGCACCTCAGGATCTTTTCTGTGAGTTCTCACAAAGGTGCTCCGCTGGGCTGTCCATAACCAAATAGTGAATTGGAGGCTAAAACAAGCTACATGAGATCCTGTCTCAGGATAAAAAGAGGCCATGTCTGATGACCTGATCATGTAGACATGTCTACATGTAGTTACATTCTATGATGCTGCCTTCTCAGAACACATTCCTGTTCAGTGGCACACGTGTGCATGTCATTTGCACTGCCTCCCATTTTAACTTTGCAGAAGGCTGTCTGTATTTCAACATTTGATCAGTTTCCCTGGAAACCAAATGAGCATTTAGTGACTTCTAATTCTGACCAGGAATATAATCTCTTGCTTGGGCAGTGTTCTTGGATTGACAAACCTGTCTCAATTCAAATTCAGATTTGATCCTCTCCATCCCTAAAATTAGGGCTTATACTTTTCAGGGACATTGGCTTCACTACCACAGTACAGCATGGCTCCTTGCATTGGGAACTGCCATCTAAGTTGTCACCTTTCTGTCACCTCTATTTCTACCTGTGAAGTGGGTTTCATCTTACATCACAGTCACAAATTCCCATGGGACTGGGGCAAGAAAATCATTAAGTAAATACAAAAATCAGAAATGAAGAAATCATTTTGCTCCAGGCTTGTGGGAAGAGCTATCAGGGATGCCAAATGATTCAGCATTGGCATTTGTCATCAGCATGAAACTAAGATCAGCAGACTCATTCCTTGCACAAAAGGAATAAAGGCCGGGAACTGCAGGAGCTGCCTTTTTGAGTGCAGGAGGCCATTCCTCTCAGCACACACCCTCTGTTTGGGGTTACTGTTCCAATAGCAGCTGAAAAGGAAATCCTTTATTTCCAGACATAAATAAAAGAGAACTGTCCTACAAGTAAGAATAAACTGCCTTCCCCAAGCCAAGTTTGGAATCCTCTCAATTCTCTCAAAACCTGTAGAGCAATTTATAGCACTTCTGCATTTCCATGCACTGCTCCAGACACCTGTAACACAAGGCAATGAGAGTTCAGCTGAAAACAGTTTCGGCTCATTTCTGCTGGATATGCGGTTTCAATCTTGAAAATCATGAACCTGTCATTGTTCCATCTTTGAAGGGGACATGTTTATACATTGCTATGCATAACATTAAAAAAGCAAATCCCTTCCTTCCCCTCTATAACCATGAAACCAGTGATAAGAGACACCAAAAAAACCTATCCCTCTGAGAGATTTGTCAGAAATTAAAAGGAACAAAAATGCTTCCCTAAACTACTCATTATCTATATGGAGTCTCTTCTGAAGCACACATATAATTTCTCAGGACAGTTAAGAACATGCCTGGTAGAACTCAGTGATCCTCCCCAGGAATGACACTGGGAGGGACAGCTGCATGGCACACTATCAGCTGCCATCAAAGTGGCATCAAAGCTTTGTGCTTGAGAGGCACAATCCCCAGACTGCTGAAGTTGCAAATGCCATTAGACTTGGGTCCATTTTTCATTTGGTTTTCAATACAGTCAAATGGCATGGTTCCTCTAGGCCTGCTAACTGCAGTAGGGTCATTGCACAAAATTACAGAATTGCCAGGGCCATTTTCTTTTAAAAAGGGGGATTAGCATAAAAAGGAATATTCCTGGACAGAGACATTAAAACCATAGTCACATACCAATGTAAGTAGTGTCCCTGGAGAGTTTTGGTCTCTGGTTCCCAGATAAAAGTCAGTAACACAAGATAAATAACAGACAGATTCCCAGACAAAGGTGTGGCTTTCTTTGAGGGGCTGGGCCTCAGATTAAAGAAGTTCCTCAGCAGAGTAGCACAGTACCTTCCTAAACCATCACCTCTCCTTTGCAAAGGATGGCAATTATTGAAACTGAATCACAGTGTCTCCAGGGAAGTATTTATTTGGGAAAGAGAAACAGGAGGAGGAGATCAGTATTTTTTTTTTAATCTTCTTCCTAGAGATTTGTGGTTATGTTAATGAAATATCTAGAGTGCAACATTTTGACAGATACAGCCTTTAAATGTCTTTTAAAATGAGAGAGAGAGAGAGAGAGAGAGAGAGAGAGAGAGAGAGAGAGAGAAAGAGAATGAATGTGAATGGGCACGCCAGGGCCTCTTGCTACTGCAAACAAACTCCAGATGCACACACTACTTTGTGCATCTGGCTTTACATGGATACTGGGGATTTGAACCCAGACCATCAGGTTTTCAAGTAAGTACCTTTAACCACTGAGCAATTTTTTCAGCCCAGATACAGACTTTTATCAGTTGGAGAGTCCTTTAAAGATTTTGTGTTTTATATTTAAAAGTCCTAAGAGTTTCGCATTCTACTCCATATGTCTAAGAAATGTAAACTGTAAAATAGATGTTTTCAATCTTGTGATTTTTCTCTTATAGGGATTTTAAAAAACCAAGAGGCATAATGATTACATTTTATTGTAACATGTCAAATGCATATCACTCAAAAATTCTGATTAGAGAAAGCTTATATTAATCAAAACTGTTATTTACTCCTACTTTTCCCGTTTCTCTCATTTCTACTTAATATAAACGTTACTTTTATTTATTTGAAAGCAAAGAGAGAGACATAGAGAGAAAGAGACAATGGTTTGCACCAGGACCACTAATGATTGCAAACTCCACATGCATGTATTACTTTGTGCACCTGGCTTTATGTGGGTACTAGGGAATTGAACCCAGGTGGTTAGGCTTTACAGGCAAACACCTTAACCATCCTTAAGCAAGCTCTCCAGCCCTTAATATAAACATTAATAGTTGACTTTACATCGGTGTACTTCTGAGTCACTGACAAGGGTTATAAAAATCCTGGGGTGGATGTGGAGGTACAGGAAATATAGAACAATCCTTGTACTTCCAGATTTTCCTTCCAAGCAATCACTTAGCAGAACAAGATTCATTTAACTGACTATAAGGAAGATCCTTCAGTCTGTCAGTTTCCTTCCATCACTGTCCACCTGCCTTCTTAGAGAATTTTGACTAGAAAGCACTTTTTGAACTTTAAACTTACTTCAATACTCTGTGATTTCTCTGAATCCCATGTAGCTGTCAGGACACCCCTGTGGGGAAGACTGAAGAAGTCCCCATTTCTTTCAGGTAGTGACTTGAATTCTAAATCTTTTTAAGTGATCTTAAGCAATTTACTTGACCACTTTGAATTTTAGTTTCTTTACATTCAGGGACTAGTCACAGATCTACTGAGAGAGTGAAAAGAATTGGCAACTCTCAGGTACTGAGCCAGAGCACTGTGTACAGTTAGATGCTCCGCCACAGGTACTTTCAACCTTTTCCATACATGAAGTGTATGGACACCAACTCTTTCTTTAAATGAAGAGGGGATGTCTACAGACTGAGAAATCTGCTTACATTGTGAATGATATTTGATTTTACCTTTTGTAAGAATCCAGATTTTATACTGTGTTTGCTATAGTCAAACTACATGCAATCTGACTGCTTACATGTCGACTGAGCATGTGCAATGGCAAGACAATGGCATCAGGGGATAAAACAGGGTGAACTGAAGGTACGTCTTGGCTCAAAGAGGTAAAGAAGCTAAATTAATTGTCTGAACCTGAAAGTGAAGCTATGCTGAATGCTTAGGAGACACAATAAGCACCCAAGAGGAAGGAACCAGAACAGCAGGGCAGGTAGCCCAGGTCTGGGGACTTGAAGTGTATGTGGGTATTAAATGCAACAAGAGGAGGAGAAGAAAGAGAAGGAGCTCATGGAATGAAGAATCTCAATAAATGTAAAAATGGACCAGGGCGGGAAACTATGTTGCATGTAGGAAAAGGCACGGAGTTGAGGGGGCAGGACTCAGAGATAAGGTGGACCAAATGGTGAAAAGGAAAATAAAAGACTGGAAGTCCAAGCTTTCAAATTTCTTTTTTGAAAAAAATGTATTTTTTCACACGAGTTATAGTCTTATATCCTCTCTTCCCATCCCCAGTTCCCTGAGGGCCCTCCTCAGTAGGGTTATTGGTGTTCACTGTGGAGTAATTAGGGCCTCGGTCAGTCTGGGGAGGGGGTACCAAGGCTCAGGACATTACAACACACCCTGTGGCTCTTACAATCTTCAGGAACCCTCTTCTGCAACAATCCCTGACAGGCTAGCAAGTTTCTGAAGGCAGTGAAATATAAAATTAACTCTGCCACAGACACAAAATTAGGATAGATAGGGATAACCCTTAATTAACTGCTGGTGATGAAACCTCACCAAGGCCAACACAACCACATCCAAATATGTCCACTCTCTGCTGGGCACTGCTTCCAAATATGTCCACTCAAGGCAGTGTTTGCTCACACTCATACCAGAAAACGTTATTCTCTTTTAAAACAATAACTTCACATTCAATATTTTAATAACTCTAATTGCTTTGAGTTTTGCCAGTGGGTTTTTAAGAATCTGTTGGTTAAAGAGTATTGAGCTGGGTGAAACTGAAAGCATTCAGCTCGTTCATTCATGTAAGAACTGTTAGAGCCATCATCTATCAGAATCACAAAAGGTATTCTGTAGTCTACAATCATTAGTGGGCATTCTTCAAAAGAGCTGTGGGCCTCTGAGACCCTGCTCTGGAGCCAGGGTCCAAACACTACAGCTATGCAAATCTAAGTGGCCCGTCTTCCACTCAGAGAAGGGAGCAATACAAAACAGAACAGCCCACTGCCTAAGCTCAGGGCACAGGAAGTCGCACCACTTACATCTTCTCTCTCCTGTATTCCTTAGAGAAGTTCAAACCAACCATGGAACTATTTTAACTTACTTCAAACATGGGCCTGGTGTAGTGGTTTGAATAAAATGTCCTCCATAGCTTCACATGTTTGAAGAGACTTAATTTTTTTAATTTATTTATATTTTCAAGGAAAGGGGGAGAGAGAGAGAGAGGGAGAGAGAGAGAGAGAGAGAGAGAGAGAGAGAGAGAGAGAGAGAGAGAGAGAGAGAGAGAGAATAAGTGTGCCAGAGCCTCTTAATATTGCAAACAAATTTCAGTTGCATGCTCCACTTTGTGCATCTGGCTTTACATGGGTTCTTGAGAATTGAGCTTTACAAGTACCCCAGCCTGCCTCATGTGTTTTGAATGTTTGGTCCCTAGCTGATGGCAATTTGGAGGTGGAGTATTGTGGAAGAGGTGTGTCATTGCTCACACTTGCTGTTTTCTGCCAGCTGCTGTGATAAAAAGTAATGATCAGACTCTGGTCCATACATTTTCTGCCCTGATGAAACTTTCTCTAAAGACTGTAAGATGGAATAAACCCTTAGAGTTGTTTCTGATTAGATGTTTTGTCCCAACATCAAGATGATAACAACATATGGTTAGTGGTTTTCATCAAACGACATCTTTAAATAGCCACAAAAGAAACTCTGAGTGCATTAAACATGTTGTTTTGACATCTCCAACTAAAAATACTAAAAGTACTAAATTTCCTACTTTTAGACAAAATTGTAGCATAGAAAAATAATAAGACTGGTCTAGCTAAGAAAGGAGACAGAGTCCAATGTAGCCCAGGGTAGCCTTGAACAGGATATGTAGCTGAGGATGATTCAAATTTCTGATCTTCCTGTCATCACCTCTCCAGGACTAAAATTGTAGGTGTGTACCCCCATTCCATCTGGACCCCAGAGGAGCAATGAATGATCCAACAGCTTTGAAAGTGGAACTTGAGAGGGAAGAGCAAGGGAAACAGCAAGGCAAGCCTGCCTGACCATCTCAATTGAAATTGCAGAAGACTGGAAATCCAGACTCTTCTTTATCTCAGGATGCCTCATTCTTCTGGCACATTAGTTCTCTTTCTCACCACCTGTCTGTCTTATTACACATATTTTTATCCACTTTCTTCCACCCTCTACTGCAAGGAGTGAGCTCCACTAAAGGAACCTGATCACAGAGCATCAGAAACATTGTTTGTATTTAAAAAATGTTAGCCAAATGAATGAATGTAGATGCTTCAGCCAAATGTCACATACCTCTAATTCTCTTCCCATTAAGACAGAAATACAAAGACTTGGAAGCATACAGGAGGCTACCTTCTAACATCTCCTTTTATAGTTTAGGCTTATGAAACAAGTGTATCCATCTAAGTTACCCCAAGAATTTATACAAGGCAAGTTTCTCTTCCATTCTTTTGCCAGTCTGGGATGTTAATTCACATACCACTTGCTTCTCTCTCATTTCATCCCCCACACCCCATACCCCAAACTTGCAGAAATGCTTATCACTTCTTACCATACTGATCTGATGAGCTGGTGAAAAGAAGATAATCAGAAGCGCAGGCCAGAGATTCAATGTTCAATTCTCCCAACCTCAGAATCAGTCTCTTCCCCTTTGGGACTGCAATGGTCATTTCACATATAGTATGATTGGGGTAAGTCCCTGGATAATTCTTAGATGTCATTGTGCCACTGTCCTGATACGTAGCCATGTGCCCACAGCCATCACCTGGTAAAGAAGAAAGGATGAAAGATGTAAGTGCAATTACTTCTTTTTTTTGAGTTTTTTTTTATTGTCCATAATGAGTTACAACATTTAGTGGGCAAACAATAAGTTGTTATCCCCAATTCCCCACTGCCCTCCCCTCCCCTCCCCCCTCAACTGGATAACCTCCTCCATGGTTGTCTGGATCAGTCCTTGTGACAGGGGACCATGGATAGACTAGTAATCAGCCAGGTTCTCCTGTCCGTACCTCTGGATAGTCTCCCACACCACGGCTCTCACAATCTTTCCGCCCCCTCTTCCGCAAAGTTCCCTGAGTCGTGGTGGATGAGTAATAAGTTTGCTTTAAGGTTGTGAGCTTAGGGGTCTTTGTGTCGAAAAGAAAATCGTTGGTTTCTGTTCCACTGGCTAATCCTGTGCTGATTTAATGGCTGTGGCTGTGGGCCCCTTGTTCATCTCGTCTTTCTCTGCGGAGTTCCATTTGGATCCTCCATTGTATGACTGTGGTGGCCCCTCTCTTGCCAGAATCTCAGCTATCGGCCTACGGTCGGTTGGTAGGATTAGGTGAGCCCCAGCACTCTCGCTGCATCCTGAAAGATACAAACACAATCTCCATCGG
>PVHP010026848.1:9785-24419 GCA_004024765.1 Zapus hudsonius | reverse complement strand
AAATTGACTTCACAGAGGTAAAACCTGGATTATACACTAACAGGTATCTGCTAGTGTTTATAGATACTTTCTCAGGATGGACAGAAGCATTCCCTACCCGGAAGGAGACTGCGGCCACTGTAACCAAGAAGTTGCTGGAGGAAATTTTTCCCAGGTATAGAATGCCAAAATATCTGGGGACAGACAATGGGCCTGCATTCGTCTCTCAGGTAAGTCAGAAAGTGGCCACATTATTGGGGATAAATTGGAAATTACACTGTGCATATAGACCCCAAAGTTCAGGTCAGGTAGAAAGAATAAAACAATTAAAGAGGCTTTGACTAAACGCTGGAGACTGGCACTAGAGACTGGGTCCAATTACTACCCCTGGCCTTATATCGGGCCAGAAACACCCCTGGACCTCACGGTCTAACTCCCTTCGAAATCCTATATGGGTGCCCACCTCCCGTTATAACCTTTTTTGACTCTCATATTTCATCCCATGCCCCTACCCCTTCCCTACAGGCTCATTTAAGAGCCTTACAACTGGTGCAGCAGGAGATTTGGAAGCCTCTTGCGGCAGCCTATAAGGACACCGGGGAGCTCTCTCACTCACATCCCTTCCAGATTGGTGACTACGTGCTGGTTCGTCGTCATAAGATTGGGAGCCTAGAACCTTGCTGAAAGGGGCCCTACCTGATACTCCTGACCACCCCAACGGCTGTCAAGGTAGATGGCATCGCATCATGGATCCGTGCGTCTCATATCAAGCCGGCGCCTCCGTCAGGACCAGAATGGTAATTGGAAAAGACTGACAACCCCTTCAAGCTGCGTGTTCGTCGCCTGGATCCACGCTTCACACATAAAATCGGCACCCATCGGAGGCAACCATATCCCAACCACAATGGCACCTTCTGCACTCTGCAAATCCCCTCAAGATAAGACTCATTCGTTCCAAATACTATGCCTATATTATCTGCTGACTGTCACTTCTATAAAATCAATAGGGCCACTTCTCATTCTCCTGCTTTTATTAACCGTCGGACCATGTATCTTAAACAGGCTCATTTCCTTTATTAGAAAAAAATTTCGGTAGTACAAACCTTTGTGCTCACTCAGGGCTATCAGCAACTCAGAATCTCAGAGGCAATATTTGAAGATTCAAATAGGCCCGTAAGACAAGGGGGGAATGAAGAATCCATTTTATAAAGCAGACTCCATTTTGTAAAGCAGACTCCATTTTGTAAAGCAGACTCCATTTTATAAAGCAGACTCCATTTTTAGACTTACTTCCCCCTCCCTAAAGAATGTCTGGTCACAAAGACCAGGAAATTAAAAAAAAAAAAGAAAAGACACCATATAAGGAAGCATATGACTGTCCTAGAATGTGGGCCGGCTCTGGGATGTGGCTCCAAGAAAATAACCAATCAAGAGGCATATAAATACAGGAAAGGAGCCAATAAAAATACCACACACCCTGTGACCTAAGCTATATTATAATTAGATAGCTTCTGTCTATAAAAAACCCTGCTCCTTTGTTCTTCGGGGCTTCATCTTGCCTGGACATTCATCTGCCTGCTTGTGGAGCCCAACTGCACAGCTGAAGAATAAAATCCTCTTGCTTTTGCATCTGCTGGTGTGGCTATTTGATACACTCTGGGATACACTCTCCCGAGAAAGACCTTTGGGGGGTCTTTCATCACCATGGTATGCAGCCTAGCCTAAAACTCAGAGTAATAGAGACAGCTGACGACAGACTCAAACATTAGAAGCCATTAGCCAAATCTAAGAATTTTACTCTTTAAGTTTTTCTCTGTTATTTTGGTCACAGCTATAGAAAGCTAATTACTACAAACATAAACAAGTATTATATGAAATGATCCATGCACTTCTGTGGATAAGTCCTTCAGTGTTTGGAACTCTTTATTTTTGCTCTTACTATATTTCATACTTTATCATTTTCCTTGGCCACAAAAAAAATTTATGCAATTTAACAGTTAGGATAGGCAGATAGATACATTGTGCAAGAGCACAGGAATGAAGAGACACCATTGAGGGAAGGGCAATGATAGGAGCTCCTGTTCAGGTGTGTTTGATACGTGAGGGCCTGTGTCAATGAAGCCTGCAGGTAAAGCCCTTTAATTTAGAGTTCTCTTTGGTACTTCTTCTCAACTTCACAACCATTTGGCTAAAAGATTTAGGCTTAGAACACAAAAATGCTTTGCATAATTTCTCCCTAAACTCACCATATTTCTCTGTTCACTTTGCCCCGATTGATTTTATTCTCCCCTGCCAAGTCATAATAGCAAGTGACTTTTTATTGCTTATTGTTTTAATAAAAAAAGAAAAAGGAACAAGAACGGATTCACTGGTCTCACGCTGTAAGGAGCACAGAGCAGAGAGTGCTCCTGTTGTCAGGCCCCAAGGGGTGCAGGCTGGGCTGCCGGGAAGAGGCATACGGGGCACCGGGCCAGGCTGAGCCGTGTGTCTTTCCGTGGTCCCAGCTGGCTGGCACCGGAGCATGAACCGCTCTGGGTTATTGCTCTGGAAGTGGCTGCTGGGGCTGCTGATGCTGGCACCGGGGTGCAAGCCTGCTCCATATCTGTGGCGGCAGTGGTGGTGGTGGCATGACACAGACCTCGGCGAGGGAGCTGGCATGCACCAAGTGGTGGCAGCAGCTGCAGTGGTGGACCCAAAACAGGCACCCATGGAGGCATGTCCGTGGGCCTGAGAGCCCACAGAAGTGTTATAGCTCTGTGTGTGTTCAGCTCTGGAAGCATGGCTTCCTAGGGGAAACATTGTTCCCCATGTGTTACAGTGCAGTACCGGGCAAAGACCCAGGGGAAAAAGCACCCATGGCAAATAATCCCATGATAAGAAATCCCAATCTCATTTTATTGTAGCAACATCGTGGGTTAAATAGAAATTGAGGAGGAGGGAGGGAAAGAAATGGACAACAGAGGTTGGCAGAAATCAGTAACCTGTGAATACCTGCTTTGCATGTGGACGTGAGCTTGGGCACGTATCAGATGGTGGGAGTAGAAGAACTGCCACCTTCTAGGCACAGCTGGGGTGCGAACCTGGGTCTATGTGGCATGCTTTTTTGGGGGATTGGGAGTCTCAGAGTTGAGGGTAGAGATAGGGAAATGCCTACCAGGTTTAGCCACCGGGGTTTCTGACCTATTCTTCAACACCCTCTTAACCCTTTGTCCTCCGTGCCCTCCTTAAGCAATACCAACAATTACTCTATGTGAAGAACCTTTAGATAGGGCTATGTTTTAGTCAGCCACATACTGCTGGGATGAATCTCAAAACCAGGCACACTTTATGAGAGAAAAGTATTTATTGAAGCTACAGATCCAGGTGAAGTTCCATAATAGTGAAAGGGGCTGGCACACTTTCACAGGTCCAGGCAGAGAGAAAAACCCATCACCAACACCATACACACACAAGCAAAACAGGCAGGAAGGGCCAAAGGATAGAAATTTCCTTCCCCTTTTTAAAGCCTTATGGTGGGATTTTATAACACTGTAACAGACTTGTTGGCTTCCTGAGTCTCTGGAATTTCCTTCCTGCACTGCCCACACAGGAAAGGATGTTTACTTCTAGTTCTCCTGAGCTTCCTTATATTCTGCCCCCTGCTGAGAGGCTGCCTTCCTGTAAACATCCTCAGAGACCCACCCAAGAAAATTAAAAAGATCAAGTTGACAACAAAACCTAACCATCACAGGCTGTAATAATCATATCATTGCTTGTACTGGGAGAAGCAATCTATTTGAAGGTAACTGGGATGGTAGTCAGTTTCTAGCTTCCATGTATCCATGTTGACTACATGACCTAGCTTCTGAATTAGGGTTACACATCTGTATTTGGGATTTTTGTCCAATCACTTTTACTGGTTCTTGTGAGAGGATCACAGAACAGAAAGTGCTTTTACTCCTTGGCTTTTATTTGAATGCAGTAAGTAATTATTTCTTAATATTTTATTATGTAAATTTTCAAACATTCTGAAAAGCTGGAAGACTCACAATGGATTCATCCCCATATATACATCATAAAATTTCCACCACTGAGATTTTATTGTTCCTTCTTATTCATTTATCTATTCTCTTACCTATTTCTCTATCTAGCCATCAATGAAGTAATCACTTTTGATTGTTATTTTATTTTGCCAAAGAAAATTGGAAGGCAATTTGCCAAGGGAAAATGATTAAGACGCTGTAAAACTTCATTTACAAAAGCATCACTTTAAAACTAAGGAATAGAATAGAGCTCTTTTGTAGCCCTTTGATAAACATGAGTACTGTTTCCAAGTGAGTTATTTTATATGCAGCTATTATAGGGACCCAATATGCATTAATGACCAGATTCATAAATTTTTTTCCCTGTGTGATTTGTCCCACTGGGCCATCTGACTTCAAATAAAAATGAGAATTACCATTCATACCATATAAAATTGAAATAGAAAAACCTTCTTCAAAGCTTCTTTCCTTGGACCCATTGTAAGCTAGCAAACTATTGTAGCATACCTTACATCAAAGAGTACAGTGGCCCTTGTATACCTGTTGGGGTGGAGATGTTGCATGTTAAGTAAACACATGGTTTTTCAGCTGTGGAACCACCTTACCCCACTAGAAGCTTTGCACTGCTACCCTATCTGTCACATATTTGCCATGTGAAACCATCAGACAGAGGAGTAACTAATCCCAAGCATTCCTTCCAGGTAATATGACAGAGAGCGTTGGAAAGGTAAAGTGCAAGTGATTTAATGCCCTCCAAGTTTGAAAAGGCTAGGGATTGAGACATATCTTTCCTAATCATAGATTCATATTAGTATGCAGTGGGGAAAAAAACACAAACAAGCAATTGTATTTTTTTCAAATGTGGTTTCTACAAAGAATATCAATTTAAGATTACTCCCCAGAAGATAAACCCTCCAGTCCTAAAGACAGAAGTCAGGCATGGGAGACACAGGAAACTGGAGATACACCTGCTGCCATGGGTCTAGTCTTAGCATCATTTGTGTGATTCACTGCCCTGTTGTCTGAGAAGTTCCAGTGTACCACCTTATGGGTGATGACATATGATTTTAATAACTGTGTCCTGTTATCCTACAATGTATTCTCGCTCGGATAATGGGTCGCATTTCTCACCTAAGGCAAACATTACTGAGAAAAAAATGTTCAAATTTTATTGTCCCTGACTTTAACCAACATAAAATACACAATTAGGAGGAACTTTTGATTTAATAGGACAATGACCTCTCTGGTGAGAATGGGGTCTACCCAGAGTTATGGAAACCTCCAGCATGATGGTAAAAAACACAAAGTGTTTCCAACTAAAAAAGAAATTAAAAATTGGAGAATGATTGCACTAGGGTGGCACTTTTAGGGATCCGTGTGTTATAGGGTCATCCACACTCTGTAAGCAACCTCCCACCCATGGTCCTGTAAGTAAGCCCAGTAAACTCACTAATTCACCCAGCTATATTTGGGCATAATTCTTAATTTGGTTTTACTGGTGCACCATCTGAAGTGAGAAATTTGTTCCCATCTCCCCAAGAGAGATTAATGCAACAATCTCACAGCCTCATATGTCATCCATTCAACTTATCAATACACTTCTCTCAATTTTCCTCAAAGGGGGGAAAAAGGCATATTGAATCCTTTCATTTCTCCCTGTCTCAATGGAAACCTCCCTATTTATATAGGCCATTATTATATAAGCCATTATTGTTTTCCTTGTGAACAACCACAGAAGCCTCCCAATGGGTTTCCCCTTATCCCTTGCCCTCTAGCAATCTGTTCACCATAGTGTACTTAGAATTATCTTGCAGAATGGAAATCAGGTATTTTAATTCCTCTGCTTCAGCCCTTCATTCGAGTCACCATATTCTTAAAGTTCTCTAGGACAGAGCCTGGATGACTTCTGAATGCCAGTGTCACTTCCCTCTTTGTCTCAATTACTTTCTTGGCCTAGTGGGCTTTACCTAGTTCCCAACTAAGATTTTTCCACAAGATTTCTGCACAGTTTAGTCTATTTCCCTTATTATCTCCATGGCTTTACTTTCTCATTTTTCTGGACTTAGCTAGACCATCTGCTCAAAGAGAAGTTACCAGAACAATAAATACAATGTAAGCCAGTCATTATCCTCTCTTTTGAAAGGACTGTTTTTTGTCCAATTAGAATCATTACCAGAATCCCAAGTAAACATTTTTTGTACACTTGTTTAATATGTCTCTTCCCATAGTCTCTGTATTAGAAGGCAGCAATCAGCTAGACCACTGAATGTTAATTCACTACAGTAGGACCAAATGGAGTTTAAATATTACTTCTTTAAAACTTAACATTCAGAAATCAATTCCTGGGTAAGGGAGATATATGTTTAAAAATGTATACTTTTGAAAAGAGGCAATTTCATAATGAGCTGTATGTGCTCTCTCTGGTGTGCTGGGCTGAAATGAATGACTTATCTTTTCCCTTTTCTCTTACCAGAATGACCCAACAGTACAGTCCAGCACCAGGCTTCAATACAGCTCCCACATTTACTGAGTAGGATACCTCCTTGCCCAGCGGGACAGCTGCAATGGCTTGTACTTTCTACAGTGGAACAAGTCCCAAGGACCTGTTTCTTCATAGGGCAGACAGACAGACATTCTCTCCTGAGAAGATGTAGAGAGATCAATAATTCTCTCTTTTTTTTTAACTTTTCTGATTCAGACCCCCAAGTAGGAGAAGAGAGAGCTTAAATTCCCAGGGAGGTGGAATTAACATTCATCTTTTTTTTTGGCTTAAACCAGCAATTTTTCCCCAAAGGCTCACTACACATCTACATGCTATAAACTGCATTAGACTACTCCTCACATTTCTGGGGACATGGACGTACTTTCAAACCATTAATGGCTGGGGTTACAGAGTATCAAACTCAATTAGGGAAAGCTAATATGTATAGACAACTCATGTTACCTACTTCTTCACCCAGATATCAGTAACTCATTGATAAACCATTGAATCTACCTTTAGGATTACAGCATCAAAGGTAAAATGCTTGTTTGATTGAATCAAAATTCAAGAGCATCTCTAATTTAGTTGTTCCGCAATCTAATCCATACAAGGACATAATAGCTACTTAGAGTAGCAGCATCAAGGTGTGTGCAAACAATTCCAGGGAGAATTTCAACAATGAGGATGGTGATCATTACAAATGTTCTCTGAATAATAATGTCAAGTCTCTAAGTAACTCTTGGGATCCCCAAGGGATAGGACTATTAAGGATCAGTTAAATGGAGTCATTACTGTGAGTTCCTGTATTATTAGTACTTGCTTAGTTCTTCAACTTCTCCCCTGAACCACCTTCCTCTTTCCCTTCTTCCTTTATACTCAAAGCCCATATGCTTTTGTAAATTTGCCTGCATAGAATTTCCAGTATCTAGAGCTTTTATGCTATTGCAGGTTATCAAAGTCATTTTATAAAATAGCATATACAGTATAAATATTTTCTTTCTATTCTATTTTTTATATTTAATTCTTTCAAAGGTGATTGGAAGTGCCTGTTGGTGATATCCAAACATGTTGTCATGCTCCAGAGAGATAAGTGGATATGTAGAATAGGGATCTAAGACCTTTGCTTTATTTGACCCTGAATGGGGACATACCAAGGATTCCTAGAATTAATTACACTTCAAATACAAAAGGAAGTTTAAGACAAAGGTAGCTTGACTTTTCTGGTTTGGTCAACTGGTCCGTTGTCTGCCTCCCCAGTTTAATAGCTACAGACCAAAATGGCAATATCAGGTGTCACTGTGAAAAAAAAAAAAAGTACATGTCTTTCTCAATCGCTTGTAGAAACCCAAAGCCTGTCGATTGTCACCTAGTGACTGCTTAAGGAAGGAAGTTTGCAATACACCAGATTCTGGGATTCTGGACACAACAATATGTTGAATGGCGATGAGGTCTTCTCCCTCCATCTCCACTGATGATGACCTTAATGATTTCAGTGACATTTAACTCGGTAAGTGCTTAACACAAGCTAGAATTGTTTTATATGCTTTAGATGTTAACGGTTCTTTTGGTCCCCACACTGGTGAACAGTAGACACTATTATCTCATTTTATATGTGAGAAAAGGGAGCCAAATCAGATCTAGTAACTTGTACCATGTTCATGCATGTAAATTCCTGTATGATACGGTGGGAAAAAATAAATGCTGACAGATAAATAGCTATTCAGTAGCAAAATGCCTTTGGTAAGTTATTAAACTTTTCTGAGCCTTTTGTTATCTATAAAATAGATTCATAATATCACTATCAGAGTCCAGAGATACATTCCACTGCATATAATAGAAAAATGTTTACATATATATGCATATATATATATATATATATATATATATATATATATATATATATATATATATATGTCCACAACAATATATTCATGAATTCATTCACCAAGCATCATTGAAGTATATACTATGTGAAAGGATTCACATCAGCTTTTAGAAATAAATAAGTGGATGAAAGTAGTCCCAATAGACTCCTAGCCTACTGGTTGTATGTTGTATGACCATGTATGTCGTATGAAACAAGAGGGTAGGCTAAATTATAATAGAATTTCATGGATCTAGCAATGGAAGCCCCTAAGTCTAAAGAATGGGAATAGCTGGCTAACTTCATCAAGACATGTCAAAAAGCTATCAGGCCTTGGGCTTGATTAAAGGATATAAGCATTTCACATGTTCATGGCCATGACTTTAGGAATCAAATGTCCAAAGTATACGAGGAGACAAAGAAGAAGGGAGCACGGTGCTCTCGGGGAACTAAGAAACTCCATGTGGACATAACAGTAAGCACATGGAACATCAGTGTGAGAGGGGAGCCTGGAGAGGTAAGACTCTTAATCTCCTTTGTAGATTTTCCCTACTTCCTGAAGGAGAACAGAGAGCCAGGGGATAGACTGAGATGTGTGTATTAGAGAGATGACTTTAGCCACACTGTGTTACATCATTTGCCGAAGGCAGACAATTAACTTGGAGTCAGAGAGAACAGGTACAAAACTATTTCTGCCCTAGCAGGAGACAAAGAAAAGAGACACAGAAAAGAGCAATGTGCCAGGTTGGCCTCTTCACATTCCTCTTGAAATAATGTCAAACATATGTCAAACAATGAATAAATACAAAGGTTAAAGAAATTTCCTGGCTTTGACAAGATGTGTCAGGATTCTAAGGCTTTGGGTTTCTGACTTTAGCAGTGGGAAGCTGGTAGTTCTACCCATTCACTGGGAATACTTGAGAGGTGGTAGATGAATGAAGTTCTAGAAGTGCTACCTTCCATGAGCTGCTGTGACACTGAAGCGGAGCCATGGAGTCAGTGGCTGGAGACCTTCAGGTCAAAGGAGATGTGCGGGAGAATGACACAACCCTGGAGGTTCTGTGAATGGGTGTTTTGTGCAAAGGTTCACACCTGTGTGTCAAAGAAGGAGAGAGAGAATAGGAGCATGGGATGAAGCCAGGTGAAAGAAGAGATCAGACAGGAAGAAGCTCAGGAGAGAAGCCTGAGAAATACCAAGCTTGAGGAGAAGGGAAGAGGTCCACGGGACGAAGCTGACTTGGTACTAGTAAGGGGAAGAGTGAGAAAAAAGATTACTGCATTCATTTGGTTTGTACTTGGGAGGATAAGTCCAGGCAAATGAACCAACTCCCTTCCTACTCTGAAATAATATACTAGCTATTAGTTTCTTCATTTCTGTTATTCTAGATTTTATAACCTATGTACCTTATGTAAAATGTGTAGGAATAGTTGTTTTCTTTTTTTTTTTCTAAGTGTCACCCTGTATACAAGAGTAAAATTCAACCCTGGTTTAAAATAATTTCCTCAAATTATTTTCTACCTCCTGAAAAAGTTTGAAGCAGGAATTGCTCTTATGTTTATGTCAGCTTGATATAGTTGCAAATTATATACACGTACATGTGCACATGTATGTATCTATTCACAAATTATATGCATATGCATGAACATATATGTATATGTATGCATGAAATATCCATATATATAATTACATATATCAGAAATAAAGTTCATTGTATTTTTGCACATTTAATAATAGTATATATTTCAATATTAAAAATATTTAGCATATCATATAGAAATGCATAACAAGTTTAATTTTATGGTCACTTCCACCATCCTTAAAAGAAATACTAAGGAATGGTTATGCGAACAGTAAGTAGTTGAGAGACTAGTTAGTGATACTGGAATCAGAGCAAATATTTGAATTCTGACTTCACTTTGTAGCAATATGACTTTGGCCAAATTGCCTATCTTTGTTTTTCATTTTCATTTCTAACATGCATAGTATTGATGTCACAGGAGTTGTGGGATGGTAAACTGAAAATAGTTTGTGCTTGGCACAGTGTCTACAAATAATAAATATTAGCCAAATAACCCACAAAGAACACTCGGTTGGAAGTTCTAAGTCTTGTGCTGCAGACTTGGTTCTGCCAGTAACCAAAAGTGTGACAGAAGATGTCGTGTTGACCTTAGACTTTCTTCATGTAGAAAATGGGAGAGCTGAGATAGATTAGACAAATATTCCTTGACAGTTTTAGCATTTTTGTCTTTAATTACAATATTACATGGATTTGCATTATAAAAAACTATATAAATATTATATACATATATATAAGTAAATAGTAACCTCGACTCTGGATAAAGTTGACATAGCTCTGAAATGTGTGTGTGTATGCATATCTACACAAATATGTACATCACAACATTTCTGTCATAGTAAGAAGTAAAAGCTGCATTCCTAAATTTCCATAACTTCTACAAGTAAGTATGTCAACAGAAAAGCTCAGTGATTGTCCAGGAAGTTCTTGAAACAAGGACCACTGCTTTATAGAATCTGGCATTGAATCACAATGAGCAGAATTTCAACTTTCATTCATAGTTAATGAATGGACAATCGGCAAACTAATCTGTACTAAGGAGGATTCTTTCCCTCTCAACAGTCACTTTCCTTTCATGTAAGCAAAGCAATGCTGAGTGCTTACAGTGATTGCAATCTCTTCCAAGAAAATCTTCTATGGCACTTAAGTATAATCACTACCTAGCTCAGGACATTTGTGTTATCAATACACTCCCTTGTTGAGTAATCAAGACATGAAGTTTAGCTTTGCTTTGGGCCTCTTCTCTCCCACAGAATAAAATAGAAACTTGTTTTTTGGAGTGACTACGCTGTTCAAAAGCCTGAAAATATTCACTTTTAAGAAGTACAGCTTGTCATTGAGCTTCAAAGAGAATACACTCGCACGGGTGTGCGTTAAGAATATAAATGTATCATTAGAAGTTACTGAGTTAATTGTTTCATTAGATGGTTTTATTTAAATAACTGTCATGTAACATGTGAGTGTTCTTTCTGGAGGGAGAACAAGGTGAATGCCTGAGCTATCCAGTTGGACAGGGTACCACTGATGGAAGCGGAGGATGTGGGGAGAAGTCAGGGTCAGCCAGCACCAAGGGAGAACACACTGGTTCTTGGAGTGAATGAGAACTCAGAGCCCATCCCTCCACAGAAGATACTAGATGGGGCAGAGCTTGCTTGATAAACATAACTATTGTGCCAGCACAGCAGGTCACGGGGACAAGCAAAGTGAGGTTGAGGGCAGTAAGGGGTGAGGGTATGCACACCAGCATGCTGACTATGAGCTATTTCCACAAGTAGGCATATGTGTGTAGGTCTTCCAAGAAAAGCCAGAACTCCGAATTTTTAATGTAAAACTCTCAACTGAAAAAGCTTGTAAGTAGCTTCATTTGTGTCTTAAAATATGGTGAAAATGGAGATAATCTTAGACTGGCCAGAAGAAAGAACGGCATTTGCTCCTGAGCTTCACACTTGAGGTATCAGACTTAGAAATATAGACACATAGATACATGCCTATAACTTTGGCCCTGGTTCAATGTGCAGGTCTATGAGTAAGCCTGATCATCAGATTGCTCTACTATTAATGGAAGAATGATCAATTCTTATTTGGATATTCCAAAAGAAAAACGGGGAAAAAAAGCTCTCTATTTCTGTTCTGACATAAGAGTTTTGTTCAGGAGTAATCTTGTCTGCTTCATTAGTCTGATCTCATTAAGAAACCCTGGGGTGAATTATCTGACCTTCCTTGTACAGACTTATTGTTTTTATGTGCCAAATGCTTCATAATCCAGCAGTTAGACAAAACACTTGCTCTTCCATAGGATATCTCATAGGAATGCAAACCAATTTAAATGCGAACAGGGCCAAATTCAAAGTGAAATGTAATTTGATATTATAATCATATTGTTTTTAAAAATCCAGGTTTTAGAGGTTTATTTTTCTCAACAGAAGAGGAATGGAGCCAAGAGTACAGCTATTCTCACATGAGATACTTTTCTTTCTGTTTCTTTAGATCTTGATTCTGTTAGCAGTTCTGCAGAGAGCAACAAGGGGACCTCCAGGAGAGGCAGGAGAGACTGACCTCTCCCTCCAGAACCCCAGCCTTCCCAGATCTGTGTCTGACTCTTGCTCAGGTCTTCTCTGAAATGAGTCTTCTCTTTCCTTCCTACCTGGGGTGCAGGAAGGAAAGCTGGGAAGTTCTGACAGTTCAGAAGTATGTAGTGGGTCCTTCAGGGGCTAGCTTTGAGATTCCGAAGGAGAAAGGACCTGGAAGACTAAATGGCGTTGTACCATCAGGAGAAGGAATCAAAACAGTAGTCACTACGAGAAAAGTGAGCTCTGAAACTCAAGGCTTCAACTCCAGGGGGGCAATTAGCATCACTCTCTTGAGTCGCTAAGGAGTTTTTATAGCAACTTTCCTGTATCTTTCTGAATCCTTTTACATATAGATAACTTGGCCCCTTTAGGCACAGGTTCACAAGTAGCCATTAAAACTTCTGTAAACCAACCAACCAAACAAAAAAGTAAAATTCAAAACAGGCAGTTCCAACTGTCTTAGAACATAGGAAAGAAATAGCAGGATCTTTGACCTCCATGGAAACCTATTTTATTGCAATAAAGGACCACAGGAAAAGAGAAAGAGAGAAAATATTTCCCTTTTCAGCATCCATGAAATCACACAGATTTTACTATGAGCAAAATGTATATCACTATTGCTTTTCTTTGATGGAATACATTTGAGTCATTGCTCCGAGGGAGATATTAAAAACAGCACAGCAGGAAAACACCGGGAAAGGAAATTAAATGGAAATGCATCTTCTCTTCATCTTCTTCCATTTTATTTTGCAAACTTTGCTTTGGGACCTATCTTGACTTTTCTTTTAAGAGCAACACTGCTCATGTCATCTCTTCATGACTCTGTATTATTCATCATTTGGAGGATGTAGTCAGCACCTCTTAAAAGGATGCCTTTTAATAGTGGTCTTCAAAAAAGCCAAAAACACTGAACACCAATGCTTTGAAGTTTATAATGCTTAGGTTATTAAACCTGTGATGGAAATACTGCATCGTCCATTAAATTCTAAATAAATCCCTATAATATACTTGGCCAGTGTTGCTTGCACTATTAGAATGAGTTAATGGGGAATTGATCTGGTAAATTAATTAGTAATGTGTACCAGGATTAAAACTGTTTCTTTCCAAGGTACTACCAGTACTTTCCCCATCTTTATGTTCCTTTTTCTTCGATAATCCATAGAAAAATGAGCTGTCATAGCCCCAAACATGTAGTTTATTTGAAGCAGAATCAAGTTTAGAAATCATATCCCCCTCATTTTTTTTAGGAACAATGAATTATCATACTTGTCTTAAAAAGTAGCGTTCTCTACTTTGCAACTTAACATCTGTGGCATTATACAACTGTTTCATGTCACTTGGGGTCAAGTGGAACCACACAACAAAACCAATTATTTCTAGACAAGATAATCATTATTTAATCATCTTATGGGAATGAAGTTCAAAGTCAAAAGTGCAGCCAGAACTAACCATGTAGAAAGAATAATAGCAGCTTCGTGACTATCTTCTGTACTATGACCAGCTCTCCGTCAAAGGAGAGATTAAAATGCCTAAAATGATGCTAAAAACCAGCATTTTTGTCATATTTAATATTTGAATCAAATTTCGACAGTGGCAAAAATAGCTTTTGGTGCTTTAGAAGTCCATGATTCTAGTACGACCTAATCTCCTTGGGAGTTGAGAACGGCTTATATGACCAAGACTTCTGCTTGCACCTAGGTGAAATTATGTAATCTTTCTGCTCCCCTGACTTCTAGTTACAAAATGATGATAGCAATATTTGTTTATGAGGATTAAACCAGTGTTAAGGATAGTTGGTTCTCTGTGCATAAGGACTTCATATCCTTGGATTCAAACAACTTCAGATAGAAAATACTTGGGAAAAAAATGAGTTGGTTATGGTGACTCATGCCTGTAATCCCAGAACTCAGGATGCTGAGGCAGGAGGGTCATGAATTTGATGCTGAGCTGGATTATATAATGAGTTCCAGGCCAGCCTGGGTTCTAGGATGAGAGATTGTCTCAGAAACACAACAAAAATTATATCCATATGAAACATGTACAGACATTTATTGCTGCTGTCATTCTGTAAATATATATATATATATATATATATATATATATATATATATATATATATATATATATATATATATATATA
>PVHP010026847.1:0-24289 GCA_004024765.1 Zapus hudsonius | reverse complement strand
CTCTAGGCAGTGCAAAGGAACCCCAGACAAATGAGCCATGTGATGGTTAAGTTTTGTTGTCAACTTGACCTTTCAAGTAATCTTGGGTGGGTCTCTGAGGATGTTCACAGGAAGGCAGCCTCTCAGTAGGAGGCAGGATGTAAGGAAGCTCAAAGGAACTAGAAGTAAACATCCTTTCCTGTGTGGGCAGTGCAGGAAGGAAATTCCAGAGACTCAGGAAGCCATTAAGTCTGGGATAGAATTGTAAGACCCCACCCTAGGGCTGTATAAATGTGAAAGAATTCTCTCTTTGCCCTCCTGCCTGTTTGCTATTTTGTGTGTGTGGTGTTGGTGATGGGTTTCTCTCTCTACTTGGACCTGTGAAAGGGGAGCAGCCTCTTGGACATGTGAAAGGGGAGCAGCCTCTTTTACATTCTGGAACTTCCCTTGTATCTATAGCTACAAATAAATCCTTTCCTCCCATAAACTGTGCCTGGTTTGGAGATTCATCCCAGCGGAGTGTGGCTGACTGCAACAAGCTACCTTGTGCATCTGGCTTTATGTGGGCACAGGGGACCTGAACCCAGGGAACTTGGTTTTGCAGGCAGGCACCTTAACTGCTGAGATACTTAACTGCTGAGATTAGAAATGAGAAAATATTAGTTCAAGAAGGAAAAGGGAAGTGTGAAATGGTCTGACATAGTTACAAGATATATAAAGCTTTGGTCTCTGGTTTATCTTTATTTTTACCTCAAAACACTATATTTAGAATTAAATGGTTCTAACTATTGCATATCTGTTGTTATGCTGGCATGATCTTTTTCGGTACATAATACTTTTAAAGTTACAAATGATTAGGAAGAAAGTCCAAAAAGAAATACAATAGAAAACTTATTGTACAAATAATACTGTTAAAGAGTGAAATACTATGCAGCCCTTACAAAGGCTGAGGCAGATCTTTGAGTGCCATCTGAACCTATTGCTAATATACTTTGTAACTGGCATGACATGGCATAAAGAAAGATTTGAATAATAAGTTATAATTCCTGAGAAGAAACTATATTTTGTCAGTAGAATACTATTGTTGCCTCTACATAAGAGAATTAATTTCCTGGAAGGGAAAGAAGAGGGGAAGCCTAAATGTTCGCTGTTCTTTATCTACTTACCTCACAACTCCACTGTTTTAATTCACAGTCTCAACTTTCCTGGAAACATCTGTACCATAAGCATTACCAGTGCACTAATTATCATGCATTTGAAAGCTTTTGTCTCAACTTGCAGTTGTAACAGAAAGGAGAAAAGAGACATAGACCTTGAAAACAATGGAGGTAACTCAAAATGGCAGAAGAAGGTTATCTAAGAGCATATGTGGGAAGAAGTTACTCAAAGCAAGGTTGGTTGAAGTGTGGGCCAGAAAGAATACAGTGAGACAAAGAGCAAGATTTCTGAGGATGGGAAGACCACCAGCAGGGGGAATCATCAAGCAAAGACAGTATGGGTGCTTCCCCATGTGATCATGGAGGCAGGGTCAAAATGATAAGGCTTTGGATTCAGAAGTGGTAACCAGTGTGTAAGCAACACAAAGAAGTTGCAATGACAAATACACAGACAGCATCATTCTAATATTCATCATTTCTCAGAAAATAAAATGTGTTGATCGTGTTGACCCTAATGCTCTGATGAGTTTTCTGCCTAATTCCCTATTTGAAAATTACCATGGAGAATCTGCCATGTGCCTGTTGGAGTTCAATCTTCTTAGCAAACACTATCAAATGAAACAAAGTAATGTGTTTGATTTGGAAAAATTAAGAATTTGTCTTTATCAGATATATTAAAATAATTGCTACTTTATTGCAATATGGCTTGAATGAAAACTCATACCTCACATAGGAAAACAATAAGCTCCCACAAAATTACAATTCTCTTCTTTGACTAATGGCTCTTTAGGTAATTTTTAATATTACAGCCTTTTTAGGTAAGATGGAAAGATTTTTTCCCATCTCCATATTCACAATAAGAACACAATGAAATTTACTGAGCTATCATTCTGAGCTGAGAAGAAGCATTGTCAGGCTACCGGAGAACATGGGGACTAATCTGAGCTCTCTTTAGTAGCTGATATGAAGCCATGAATGGATTTTATCTAAGATATTAAATCAAATTTGCCAATTAGAAAACCCACACTTGTATTTAAAGATGACCAAATAGAAAGGGGAGAAAGGAAAGAAGCTAAGCATCCGGGAGAGAAAAAAGTCCCAGCTCATGACTAAACTAGACTATGGACGTGATGTTCTGGGAGTGTGTGATTTTGCTTTTGGAGTAATGTACAGTGGGGGGAGGGTAAAGACAGAGACCTGGGGATAGTCATATAAGTATAGCATTTAAATTTTTATTGAGCAGCTGTTTCAAGCCTCACATAGTTATACATGCTAGAAAAATAGTAGTGAAAGCATGGTCCTAGGCTACATTCTTATGAAGAAATATTTTTTTTAAAGGTAACAATAACAAACAAACCAAAAACTGTCAGAAGAATGGTCTGATAATGGCAAGAATTGCCTAGCAAGATGAAATAGGATAATATGAGAGACAGGAGATGTAGAGCTGCTTGGTTTAACATGATTTGAGAAGCCAATTATTGAGAGATGAAAGGTGAAATTGACATATCAAAAAAGAGAATTCCAAAGAAAATGACAAGAAAGCCCACTGAGGCACAAAGATTTATAGGGGTAAAGAGAAACAAAGGAGATGACTAAGAAATGCAGGGTGACAGAAAGGAAAGGAAAAAGCATAAGACTGAGAGGTGGCTCTGGCTCTGTGGGTGTTTGTGCTTGTCATACAACCATGAGGACCTGAAAGGAACTGAGAAAGACTGAGTTGGATCCCAAGACCCATATTAAAAGTTGACCGTGATCACACCCACCTTTAACACCAGCACTGTGGAGAGTGGAGAGAAGGGAATACTTGTACCTCAGTGTTCATCCTGCTCCAAGTTTCAGTGAAAGGCTGTCTCAAGGAAACCATGTGGATAAGCAATTAGGAGTCCATTTGATGTGCTCTTCCAGCTTCCACACATGTATGCATGAAGCACTTATTATCTGCTCACAGGTGTATTCACTATACACACACATTGTGCACACACACAAAATAAGCATAGCTGTGCTTGTGTGTGTGCTCAATATTGTCTAGTCATAGAAATCAAGTCAAAACAGACTTGTAAACTATCATTTAGATGTATTAACTGATGATTTTAATGAGAAAAAAGGAACCGACACTATTATCTTCAATATATTTGTTACTATATTCTTTCACATTTTATATAATTGCTCATTTCAACCTCATGTAAGTAATAGTATCACTGGACTCATTTTTAAGAGGAAGACATTGAGATCCAGAGATGTCCAAGGTCAAAAAATGAGTTAACAGATATATGAAGCCATTTCTGTCAAATTCCAAAATTCTTGGTGACTTAGCCCATGAATGGTCCCGTTTGTGCATTTGTGTCACAGAGAAAATAACAATTTGCAGCCCTTATCTCTTTATTAATAAAGTAAAGTAATTATGTCTCCATACGTTCTGATGAAGTCAAAATAACATTCCATGCATCTAGCACGGTGTATGGAGCATGGTAGGTAGCTATAACACCTATTAGATATTACTGGTATTAGCCATAAAGTTGTTAGATTTTAAAATTATTTAATATGTAAAATGAGCTGTTATTTCAAGTATTGTTATATAATGAGTATTTTTCACTTACATAGAGTCCGAAGTGGACTTGAACTTGACTTTGTCCAATCCTTTTATTCAATCATTTCCTGATAATTTTATAATAGGCAGTCAATGTCTCTTGTACATACCCATGTAGGAAATTTTCTAACATATCATCAATTCCATGACAAATAAATTAAAATGATTTATTAGCATTATAGAAATATTTTTTATAATTAGGATTACTTTCATGGAATTATATAAAGTGATAAGATTATACTCTTTTGAAAATTAGTCTTTTAGTTTCACATTTAATTTTATGGTCAATAGATGTTTTAGCCCCAACATTTCTCTTTCTAGCACAACCCTGGGCACCATTAGATTGACAGGGCTATCTCAATCCACTTTGTTCCCACTTTCATTGCTGTTCTAATTCTCACTCCACAAAGAAAAACTAACTACAATGAAATTTAAATAAAACAAATTATGTTAACATATATTGAAAGGAAGATTTTTAAAATATGATCCTCTTTTTTTCTACAAGTATATCTTATGTTTTGGTGGCTATCCTCCATTGTCATATGTTCATTCTTACTCCATGTACTTCTTCCACTGAATCAGGACAAAGAACCAATTTCAAACATACTCAAATGGCAATAATGCATGAGTTAAACTCATATGAAATTTAAATATACATATATGTATCTGTACACACGTGTATGTGGGGGGGGCACACAATTCAGCCCACCTCATAGCCTTGGTTGTTAATGAAATATGAAAATCAGGCTTCTTCTCTTACCTACTTAATTTGACAACTAATTGAGAATAGTTCCAGAGATCCAATGGCTGAAACACATGCTTTACTAGAAAACTGAGGGTTTTCTTTTATCTAATGCAAACTAATTTATCTTATAAAATTATTCAGTAAAAGGAATCTCTAAATTTCCTCTTTCAAGAACGGCAAAAAGACTAAGAGTATTGATCTAGCAAAGGCTTCCATGTGAAAATATTAAAAGTACAAATGAATGATGCTCAGGACACGAGTTCTTTCTTTAAAATATTTCTTGCATTTAATAAATTGTTTATTGCCATTTCTTTGGAGTTTCATCTAAGAGTACTTATGATCTTTCTAAACAAAGTACATACCTTCATTTATAAGAACAAAAACCTTTCTTCCACTTAACATGTTTAAGAGAAGTAACTGAATGGTTGTAAACATGCATGCCTGACCATCCTTGTAGAAGACACATTAGACTTCATGCAAATCTAATAAAAAAAAGACAAAAAGGAACACTTCATTTTAAAAAATGGAAATGACTCAAAAAGAAGATATTATAGTTTTAATCATTTATGCACAAAATATTGGGGCTCCTAACTTTTTAAAACAACCCCTAAAAGACAAAAGAAAACCAAGATCCAGAAACAATGGCTAACAGATAGGGAACACACATTCTTCCCAGTAGCTGATGTAACCTCTAAAATTGATCACATAAAAGGATACAAAACAAACCATGACAAAAAAGTAATCCCTTGAATTCTATCATCAGATCATAGTAAAAATAAAAGTAGAATTTATCAAAAAGAGGAAACAGAAACTACAAAATATATTGGAGACTAAACACTTTTGAGTGAACATGACAAGTTGAAAAAATCAAGGATTAAATTTTTAAATGTCTTAGGAACAAACTAAAATAATAAAATAGCCTACCAGATTCTCTGGAAACAGCCCAGGCAATCCACAGAGGAAAATTCCTAGCTATAAGTGCCTATATTAAGATATCAGATTTCAAATAAACCACCTAGTGATTTACCTTACGCTTGTATTAGTCAAGTTTCTCTAGAGGAACAGAACTGATGGCCTGAATTATAGTAAAAACAGGATTTATTGCATTAGCTCAAGGGAATCCAATAATAGCAGTCTGCAGGCAGCAGACTCAAAGAATCAGTCCACATGGCTCAGTATTCTCAATCCAGAACTGAAGGTCTGAAGGCTTTCCTGGGGAGCCACTGGTCTTCAGTCCAAGCAGGACGGCTGAGGAAACTTGGTTCCAATGCCTTAAGAAGGATAGCTGAGCAGGATGGATGCAAGTCCAAGTCATGACAAATTCCAGCAACCAGGTTGGAGGAAGGGAGAGAGAAATTTCCTTCCGCTGTAGCTTCCTTACATTCTGCCCCTTACTGAGAGGACCCACCCACTGTGGGAGAAGGGCTCACTCTAGAGGAGGGACCTCCTCCTTTAGTTACTCTTTCCTGTAAGCAGCCTCAGAGACCCACCCAGCATTACTGTGGATTACTAAACAGGTCAAGTGCACAACAAAACTAACCATCACAAGGCTCCAAAAAAAGGAGCCAACCTCAAACCTAGTAGCAAGCAATGAATAGTAAAATAAACTAGGGCAGAAATTAATGAAATAGACACTAAATATCAATATACAAAATTTAAAAAGAGTTGGCTCTTTAAGAAAATCAATAAGATTGATAGACCCTTAGTCAAACTAAGAAAATTAACAAACTAGCACAATTAGAGACAAATACTTGTTAAAAACAGACCCTATAGAAATCTCAACATTATGAGAAACTTGGAAAATTCATATTCCATAAAGCTGGAAAACCTATAAAGAAAAATAAATTTCAAAATATATTTAACCTTCCAACATTAAAAGTGGATGATATCAATAAGTTAAATAAACCTATTATAAGCAGTAAGACTGATGCTCTAAATAAAATCTCCCTACAAAGAAAAGCCCAGAACCAGATGGATTTGTTGCAGAATGCTAAGAAGGAAACCTAATACCAACTTTTCTCAGGATGTTCCACAATATAGAAAAGGGACACTTCCAAACTCATTCCAGGAAACCAGCATTACCCTGATTCCTAACCCTGATAAAGACACAATTAAAAGAGAAAACTATAGGTCCCCAGGCTATGTTAAACCAAACATATTAGTCTAATTCGTATCTACTTGTATGTACATTTTCCTTGAAAATCTTCTTTCAAGGAGTTCCTTTAAATGGTCTTGAACTTGGATGTTTTACTATACAACTAACCTGGGGTTTTATTAGTTAATCTTTTGTTCTCATTTAGACATGACATGTATTCTGTGATTCATATGGCTGAGTATTCTAGTGCTTCTGTTAACATGCATTGTATGACATCACATGCATGTTTCCTCCTTTGTCCATACGGGCTTATCATGTTAAGGATTTGGAAGCATGTTTAAGCCTACAGTTAAATTCTTTATTAAATAGCTTTCTTACTATATTTAAAAATTTAATTATCTAAACCATTCCAGAGCGTCAGCTTCTTCATATAAATCAACTTAGTCTTTAAAAAAAAAACACTAACCATAATCTTAGAAATATGCTAAAATTTCTTTAGTTTAATATTATATTAAATATGGTAATGCAGTCACTACAGATTCATTTTTTTTCCCTACCATTCTACCTTTTCCAAACAAAAGGCATGTGTTCACAGGACACTAGGGGCTCTTGCCTCTTCAAAGGAATGTCTTGTATCACATTTTGCATCGGGCTTATGGCTGAGCTATCGTCCCAGCCCCTCGTAGCTCTTTCAGATGAGACCGGGCACATTAAGGGTGGTATAGCCGTAGACCTCTTAGGTCTTCAATAGGCCTTAAGTAATTTGGCTCACTTAGTTCAGTCTATTTTATGCTTTTATGAGATGATGCTAATATCACAAGGTTGTTAGAAGATTAAAATAATATTGTTGCTGTGTGAAAGACACTTAACATACTACTTCACTTTATAAAAGACACTCAGCACATATTTGTCTCCTCAACTTCAACCTTTTTCTGGCAACATAAATGGGACAGAAAGAGAGAAGAGTACTTGAAGGACTCTTAAAGTGAACAGCAGAAGGATCAAGGTTGTTCTGTTTCAGGCACCACTTACAGGAGCATCTCTTCACCATTTACAACCTTGATTGAGTGATAATAATGTCCACCGTCTCTTTCAAAGGCTTCCAGGCTTCACATTCCATTCTTTACTTTCTTTTCTAACATCCTGCCACCAACCTGTGACATTTCGTCATCGTTTCTGCTGTTTTTTTCCTCTCTTTCTTCCAACTTTCCTTTTACTTTTTTTCTTTCTTGCCTTTTTTTCTTCTATCTTAATCAGCACTGGTTCTTTAGCTAAAATGAAGTCTTCACATGACTAACTCACTTGGTGTTCAAATATTTTAGTTATTCTCAAGCTTGGTTGGAGAAAGATCATCTGTATTAGCGAAAGAATTGGCTCCCTGTTTGTGGAGGTGAACACAAGAGGCTGTGTACACGAGACCCTTATGGTAACCTGGCCTTTCAAAGACCATAGCAACACGCTTTTCTAGGAGAGAGTCAGGAACATAAGCTTTGCTCATTAAATAGCAGCTGAATAAATGAGATAATACAAACTCTTTGGCTTGTTTTAGTAAAGATACAGCTCATTCATATTTTATTAGCTGTACTGATAGCTGGCTACCAGTACCTAATGAGTGTTTATTATGAGTGTCCATTCCATGAGCCAAATGGGATTCTGAGACGCCTTGGCTCTGGTATCCGTACTTACCATGCACTGTAAGGAAGACAGAAAACGGGAGATCTATATTACCACATCCCTCCTGATATATCTGTTTTATATATATATATATATATATATATATATATATATATATATATATATATCTGTTAACTATATATATATATATAGTTAACAAAATAGGATGGAGACATGAGTGGCAGCATCATAGTCACAAGGGAGGTAAGAGAGTTTTAGCTGGTATTACTATGTTAAAGAAACTTAGCATACTGCTTACTTTTACAAAAAAACATCAACACATATGCGGTTCCAATGGTGGCCAAAGGAGTGTACTTATATAAACTTATATAAACCATATTACAGAATTTCTATTCAGTTCTATACTGCTAAAGCACAAATTTACCAAAATTCCTGAAAATATAAGGTGAGTAGAAAGGAAGCATGGTATACAATAATAGAATAATCTTTTGTTCAAAAGAAGAAAATTTCCAAGTTATTTCCAAAGTCTAGGCTAACCACTTACTGAAGAATTGCTTCAGAAGATTTTTTCGTCTCTTTCTAGTCTAATCCTCACTAATTATTCTTCATCATTTTTGCACTTTTACAACAAATAAATTATGCAAATAAAATTAAGTAAATCAAGTTCTTTTAAATACATGTGCCAATGAAGAGATCTTATGATTACACAAATAGTCCTAATGTAGAGTTTAAGCACTTCTTGAGTTCACACACACACACACACACACACACACACACACACACACAGCCATCAAACCTGTAATCAACTTAGTGCCTGAACTTTCATGAAATCCAAAATGATATGTTTTACCTAAATGATTATACCACTAATTGATGATTAAATACAGGAGTGAGGAAGAGGTGTTGATTGCATTGTAAGAGATATTGTACATCTCTCATATATATATATATATATATATATATATATATATATATAACAATTATATTGTTAGAGAAGTCAACAAAAGTAGTTCATGCAATTTTTATATAACAAAAATTATTATAGGGCTGTAGAGATGCCTTACCAGTTAAGGTGTTGGCCTGTAAAGACTAGCAACCCAAGTTCAATTCCCCAGTGCCCATGTAAAGTCAGATGCACAAAGTGGCATATGCATCTGGAGTTTCTTTGCAGCAGCTAAAGTCCCTGGCATGCCCATCCACACTCTCTCCCTTCCCTCTATCTCTCTCTTTACTTGCAAATAGATAAAATTAAAATACTTTTTAAAATGTAACCAGAAAAATGTGCTTAAAATATATATTCTTGTATTTTGAATATGTAATTAGAGTTTATCAATGAAACACTAAATGTTTTTGTATTTGAAGTTGTTAAAAAACAATTGTTAATCAAGTCATTTTCTGTCTATTATGGTCAGAATAGACATTTATGACATATTATTATTTTTTAGAATTGGTTTACACTATTATTTTTATGATAATTGTGGTTATGTAAAGCTAAATATGATTCTAGCTCCATAATGGATGGTTATATCATGTATATAAACAAGTTGCTTTCTTTTCTTTATTTCTCTAATATATTTGTGTTGTAGCCTTGTATTTTTTATTGATGAATGTTCACTGTATAAAGCATTGGATTTCATAAAGAGTTTCCTTCAAGAATTTTCTGGACTTTGACTATATTCACTCCCTGCCTTCCTGCCTTCAACTCCTTTTCCAGATTTCCTCAAAGATTCCCTTCCTGAAGTGTTCCTGGCTTTCGCGTCATGTATCTCCAGCTGCATCTATGTTTCTAGCAAACGATAGTTTCAATCTTCTTTATGGGTAAATAAAACTCCATTGTGCATATATGCCGATTTCCTTTATTCTTCTCTTGCTGCATGCCTAAACTAACTCCAGATCTTGGCTCCTATGGCTAATGCTGCAGGGAATATGGATGTGTGAGCATCTCTGTGACCTGTTGACTTGGAGGGCTTCACATACATAACCAGGAGCGGTGTAAGTGGGTCATGTCATTCTATTTTAGTTTAAGAAACCTCTGATTTCCATAGAAGCCAGATTATCTTGCATTCCTACCAATAACACTTTAGTGATTTTGTTTTCCCCATATCCTTGTGAATATTTGTTATTTTGTTTTCTTTATGAAAGCCACAGATGTTGAACATTTTTTAGGGGTTTGTCATATGCACTGTCTCTTTTGAGAACTGTGTGTTCATTTATTTTGCCCATTCATTGGTTTGTCTTATTTTGGCATCTATTCTCTTTGTTCTTCATGTAGTTTGAAATTTGATTCTCTGACAGGATATAGCTAACAAAGATCACATGGACTGTATTCTAACTTGATTGTTTCTTTTGCTATGTAGAAGAATATATATGTAATTCAATTCCATTTTTAATTTCTTGGTTTATTTACTGAGCCATTGTAATACTTTGCAGAAGTTTTTGCCTATGCTCATGTATGAAATAATGTCTCCTTTAAATTTTCGTACAAGGTGAGACTCAGGTCCAATTATATTCTTCTATACATGTATATCCAGTTTTCCCAAAACCATTTGTTCAATTTTCTAGTTACTAATGTATATTTTTTGGCATCATTGTTAAAAATCAGTCGGCTGTAACCATGGGCAGTTAATTCTGGGGTCTTATATACTATTCCATTCATCTGTTTGCTTGAGTTTGTACCAGTATAATGTTATTTTTTGTTACTATAGACCTGTTTTATAACTTGAAATCAAGTATTGGGTTATATCCAGGTTTGGCTCTTTGAAGCCTTTGGTGATTTCATAAGAATATTATTTTTTCTATTTCTGTGAGTCATGCCACTGGAGTTCTGATGAGAACAATCTTAAATCTGTAAATTGCATTTGATAATATTGCCATGTTCACTATAGTAATTTAAATTTTCATTGTAGAAGATAACTTCCTTGGTTAGGTTTATACCTAAGTATTTTTAAAAGTTATCGTAAATGAAATTGTTTTCCTTATTTCTTCCTCTGCATATCTGATATTGGTATATAGAAAAGTTAGTGGATTTTGTAGATTGATGACACTTTGCAAAAAATATGTATCAGTTTCTACAGTTTCTGATATAGAATTTGATGTCTGTTATAAACATATGATAATATCATATACAACTAGGGTTAATTTAATTTCTTCCTTTCCAATTTATTTCTTTTCTCTATCTATGCATACAATGAAATGGAGGAAAAATTCTAGGAAGAATATGATACTAGTAGTTTGGACAGTAGAAAGTGACATATGGAAGGGAAATAGAGGAAGAATAGAGTAATAGTGAAGCACAAGTTACACACACTTGGGAAATTTTAGAGAACCTGAAAAAGTTTCATTTAATAATAATAAGAAAAACTGCATTAATATATTGTGTGGGTTATGACCTTTATGGTCATACTAGAAGTTATAAACTGTGTGATAGAAAAGGAGAAAGCACTAAGTATTTGAGAAAGTATGTAATATATGTTGAGAAAAGGAATTGCTCTGAAGAAATATAGAGAAATTGGAAATTTGGGATTTTACAATAGTAGAAATAGAGTTTATGATAATTTCAACTTGTGTTGGATGGCAATGAAACTTTATGAGACAGTCCCAAGTTACAAAGTAGCAAAAATAATTACCTGTACATGAAGAAAACATGCCATTGAGGTTGGATCTCAAGAACTGGAAGAAATATAATGTCTTTGAGAGGTATAAGAAATCTATTTGAAAGATGAGATGAATTGTTTTGGAAACAATGTACATAATTTAACCAATGAGACTCAGTTGCAAATATTTGGAAAACTCAGTTTTGGTTCTTGGAATATTTACAATGCTAAACATCGTAAGTAGTAAAAGAAAAGAAATTCAGTCAATTAAAAATAGATTTTCTCTTATCTAATTATAACAGATTCATGTGTTTTTTTATAATGTAAGCCTGAATTTGGATATCTGGTCTATTGCTATTATCTTACGAAAATCATTGTTTAAAGAATTTAGATATTTGTTGTCCATCATGGTAGCAGAAAGTGGACAAACTGAAGCACTTGTGAATATTTTTGACCTCCAATTCTCTTCTTTGTGATACATAACTGAAGTTAATATAAAATTTTAAGTTCTGAAATACCAGTATTTCCCTTAAAAACTAAGGAATATAAATGTTAAGAAATTATTCATAGTTAACCTAATTAATTACACTTAATTAAACTATAATCCTTTCTGCTGAACATCTCCATTTTTTTAAGCAATCATACTTTGTTCATTCAGGGGCTCTGAAGGCAGGAGAGGCTTGAAAATTTTATGTATTCACGTTTTATGAGATAAGATAAAGGGAGTGGATTGTTGTGAGGTTTCTTGGTGTTGAGGATTAAGTGGTAGCATGAGTATCTGTAATTGAAAGCTGAACCATCCCTATGTTTCATGGATTTTAACCAAAGATTCAAAGCTTAAAATTTCTTCGTTGGACAAAGAATACATATTTGATTTAAAAACAAATGTATTACTGTTTGCATATTGCACTTTTCATAAATTCCAAAGGAGTAGAAACATGAGAGTACACCCTTGCTCTATGTGATTTGTTTATAAGGACAGCTGTGCCTTCTGCTCTGCCTATTTGCATCCAAAGTTTCTGTATTCACACAATTTGACTCTACTGCAGATGCTTCACACACTGTTTTACTTCAAGCTTTTTAACCCCTTGAGTTTTGATTGGTTTTCATGTTACATAGAGATAAAGACAGAGATAGATATGATAGAGATATGCATATATATTCAATATTATATATAAACCATACATACTCTATATACACATATACTGAGCATACAATATGAAACCAACATATATAATATAATACAGTTAGTTAGGAATCTGTCCTAAAAAAGATATTTTTCTCTGCCTTTTCCTTGGAGATGACCTTCTTTAGTAAGAGCTAGTAAAGTCTCTAATAAGCTGGTTTCAATAGCTGTAAGTGGGCAGCAAGGTTGTTAATTTTGTGAAGATTATTAGCTCATACATATTCATTAAATTGGTTTTTATGCAGCCATTCAACTTTGTAAATGGTTGCAGCCAGAAAAAGCTCTAATTAGAAAAATTAATTAGGAGTTGGAAAGGTATACAGGGATTTTTGGTCATTTGAAAGGGGTATTTTTCTGTTGAGAAAAACACCTGCTAGGGAGCTTGCAGTAGGGATTTTAAACATCTCAGGTAGTAATAAAATGGAGTGTTCCAAGCCTTGAGGCACAGAGCAGTAGAGGTCTATTGTTCAGGTCAGCACAGCATCTTTGTAGATTACAGCATGTGGAGGTCTTTCCTCCTTGGAATTCCTATTTGTAAAGACCTTACAAACATTCAGTAGACACCTCGAGCCCCAGAATAAAGTCACAGCAGGTGAAATATGAATATGGGCTATGGTGGTACTTCTTTCTCACTCTTTTACCTCCATGATCTATATCCCTGCCACCAGAAGCCAAAGGAAGCAGCTGTTCTGAATATGTACAAACAAAAGAAGCAGTTTCTATAGCAACCATAGAACCCTGTGGGAAAACTCTTCCTTTAACTCTAGCCAAGCTCTCAAAGCTCTTCAAATCTCTGTCTTTTCCATTTGTGCCCCAGCAGACCTTCTTTAGATGGAAGTGGTACTGGGTGACTGGTTGCACATGGGGACCAGGGTGACCACTGATGGAAGCTTCTGGAAAGACTGCAGAATCTGACATTTGTCAAGCTCTCATGACTTGTTGCATTACTTTTCTCTTTTAAGAAATATGACTGGCCACTCTCATTGTTTAATGATGAAATGATGATGTCTCTTTCACTTCTGTGTTTCCTTTTCGCTCTCCATTTGAGCTCATAAAAATGCCCATGAGCCAGTGCGAGGGGATCAGTTAAGTGTGTGTCCATTGCTAATTTGATAGTTGCTATTGTCTGAGACAGACATGTAATTCTAGATGTTCCATGCACCTAACGTAAAGTCATGGTTTGTCAAAGTTATCCCTAAATCAAAAAATATGACATAATTAAAATTTCAGCTATTTCACTTCTATTTCTGGCTGCCAAATTTGTGTTTTGATAAATTGAGCAATAATATATTTAATTCAATTTTACCTGTGTTGAACTTAGCCTTCAATTTACTAACTGTGTATACTCCCAAATGGAAATCAAATCTAGAATTCAGGACTGAGCATTTTAATCACTTGGGCAATGAAACTAAACTTTAATTTTCTTTTTGGTAGTGAATGATAGAATAGTTGTCAATTATTTAAACTGCCTGGTACGTTATCTGAATCCAACAAGTCTCAAATATTGCTGTAGTTTCAATCAGCATTATGTCTTTGGGAACTAGAAAGACATAGTGCCTCTCTCCTTAGTTCTAGATTGTAAGGAACATGACAACTCTGGAGTTTCCAATTGTATATTCAAACTGCCAGCATACAGAGGCTTTGGAAGTGCAATGCTAGTCGGGGAAGGACTTCTCCCAGAAGAGGTAGAAAGGGCAGTCTACCAGAAAGGGTAGTGCAGGCAGGAGTCTCCCCCACAGACACTCACAATGCATACCCAATACCCACAATAGGTTCCTTTGACAGCCTCACTTCAGTTGGTTTTTAATCAAATCTTTGACACAGATATTGAAACAAATACCTCCATAAATATAAGTAAAGAAAATATCAACAGTTACTTTTGATAAATATCATGGACAAAACATAATTATGGTTTCTGTTTATATAGAAATTAAAGCCAACCTTACACTTGCTAAAATGCGTTAATCTGATTATTGTATGAAAACTCTTTAAAGTTATACATACATAAACTTAAAATGTGTAGGCAAGCAATTAGAATGATGTATAAATTATACATTATTATTTTATATGTAAATAATGTATTGCATATAAGTAGATGAGTTGCCTTTCCTGATATTTCTAAGGAAGATTTGTTAAAGTAATTCTCTAAAAATATTTTTAAAATGTCTTTAAAATATTATATCTATTTATTTAGTAAAGCATATATTTAAAAAATAAATCCTTATTTTGCAGATGTTTCCATGAAATAAAATATTGACTCTGATCTTACTTGAATGCATATCAGACACTAAACATGTCTAGTTATGGTTTAAAGACATGTTATTCACTACTTCTAATCACATTAAGATACTAGTCTATAGACGTCATTATGAGGAGCCATGAAAATAGGATCATTAATTTTACTTCTGCCCAAAACTCTTTTAAATGTAACCAAGTGTTAATAGTTATCAAACTGAGCACTCACTGACTTTAAAGGAATGCATAATTATAATTGCATATGCAAGATTAACCCACAGGGGGGAAAAAGAGCTTTATCTAAACTGAAGAAATCATATATTTGCTTTACATATGTAGTAAATTTTTTTTCAAATATATAGACAAGATCTGGGTGTGGTGATGCACAGCTATAATCTCAGCCCTTGGGAAGCAGAGGTAGGAGGATCACCATAATTTGAGGCCAGCCTGAGCTAGAGTGAGACCCTACCTCAAAAACAATAATATATACAAAAAATCATACATTTACATATATAAATATATGGAGCGGTAGTTCACATTGATAAAAAAAAGTTAATGAATTAATTTAAAATATGTACTGAATAATGTTTCAGGAGTACAATTTTTAAAAAACCAAGTTATACAGGAACAAAGTAAAATGCATGACTGAACATTTTTTTTTGTTTTTTTTTGTGTGTGTGTTCAAAAGACGCCCAAAGAATTAGTTTATTGTTTAAAAAATATTCTTCGTAGAACAAAAGAAAAAAAAGCCACACCAGGCTATCATGTCTATGGTTATCAAGCATAATCACTTTTGCCAATTTAATAATGCGACATCAAACAGCGTTAAGTAGCATCCAATATTTATGGAAGGAATGAGAATTCATAAGGTATACAAATGTTGGCATGGAGAAAAATAAGTTACAACAGAAGCTATGGAAAGAAAATGTGTGCATATGTCATAATAAACTTTATAATTTATTAATGTGACATCACTATAGGATTTATTTTAAGTTCAGTCTTTTTTTTTCTTTATTGTCCATAATGAGTTACATTGTTTAGTGGGCCAACCATGAGTTGTTATCCCCAATTCCCTGTTGCCCCCCTTCCCCATCCCCAGTATTTTATTTATTCATTTTCAAGCAGAGAAATACAGAGAGAGAGACAGAGAGAGAGAGAGAGAGAGACAGAGAGAGAGAGAGAGGGCACCAGGGTCACCACCTTGTGGGTCTGGCATATATGGGTATTGGGTAATTGAACCCAGGGCCTTAGGCAATGGAGGCAAGTGCCTTAACCGCTAAGCCATCTCTCCAGCCCATGACTGAACTTTTAAATGACACAGTGGCCCCTGCGTTAACTTTTTATGGACTTGTCATGTTTATGAAGGATAGCAAAGATTGTTGAAAATAAATAGGTATCCTGCCTGGCTATCATAGGCTGTGCTCATTTTAGCATTAAGACATTATCTGCTGAATGCCATACAATTACTTAACATAAAAATAGTAAGGCATTTTCCACTTAGGAAACTTTATTAGGTCTGGTTTTCAGTAAACACTGCATACAGTGTTACCACATATTGATTCTTCAGGACTTTGCCTTCTCATGATTGTTTTAATAAGCCAGACTCTGAAGTCTAATTTGAAAATATTAGTGGCAAAGTTGAGAATGATTAGTAGGATGAAGTATTCATTATCTTCTAGAAAGCAATTAGGATGCATTGTGTCAGGGTTAAAAATGCTGCAAAATTCTCTCATCTCAAAAATTATGAAATCTTTCCTTCCCTTGGTCTTTTTCTATGAGTTTATCTTGTTTATATGTGGTACTAGATAGAATCTGGGGCTTTATGCAAGTACTCTCACAATGAAGGACCTATTGTCTCTAGTCTTTTTTTTGTTGTTGTTGTCGTTTTTTGTTTTATTTTCTTCACTCCCTTCCCTCTCTCTCTACTTCCTTCCCTGTTCTTTTTTCTTAACACAATGAAATCTGGTGTACAATATTTTCTTCAATCCAATACCAGTGAGAAATCCAAGAACTGACCTTAAAGACCCCTTATGCTTGCTAGTGCAGAGACCCCAGGACTTACATACCTAAAACTGGACTGGGAGACATGATTTCTTCAACCATAGAATAAGCAATGCTAATCTACCTTGCCTAGTTCTGGGCTTTATTTGAAAGAAGGCTTTTCAAGTTCATACCCTAGATACCTTTGTGGAGAGAAACTTCCAAATGTATGCAGTTTTAGTGTAGGTTGTGTGGAAAAATAGCTAATATGCAGTAATTTTAAGGATATTGTGGATTGTTTTGTGTTTCTTACCAGATTTAAATTCTACCTGCATCTTTTCATCAGTGGTCTGATTAAGATTGAACTTTTGGAGAGGAAAAAATGTATTAAATGGACTAATTGGGGAACCTGAAGGGTAGTCATTAAAATCAGCTGCTTTTTCATAGGTAGTGAGAGATTGCTCTGGGAGTCTTTCTCTCAAATGATACTATTTCAATCATGCCTAACATTGAAATCTCTAAACACTGATATTTTCATTTTAATTTTAGCTGGCACAGAAGAAAATGGCAAAACAGCAGATGATTACTCCAATAATTTATTTCACATTTCAACAGCTTTACAGATTGAAATAAAAAACATAATACTCTAAAAATGAAAAATGTATGACTAAAATTAAACATTGGAAAAATATTCTTAAAGCAAGAATTTTTTTTGTAAACTCCTAAATGGTGGAAAACAAATTTCACAGAAAAAAAAACATAAACAGGCCCCAAGTTTAACTGCTTATGTTTTAATGACTAACTAGAGTATTTTTTAGTTCCTATTGATTCAAACTCTGTTAATTTAAATTTTATGATTAGTTACCTATATAAAAGATTGGCAGATTTGTTTTTGAACTTTCATTGTCTATGAACAAGGTCTACTTTAGATACATTGTGTTTATAACTTGCTCCTGAAAACAAGCCTCTAAATCTTTGATATTAGTCAACAGTCTCATCTGAAAAGGATCAAGATCAATCTTTCCTCAAATATAAAAGGAAGGAGTGTATATGAAAATAAGAGCTGGGCGTGGTGGCACACACCTTTAATCCCAGCACTCGGGAGGCAGAGGTAGGAAGATCACCATGAGTTCAAGACCACCCTGAGACTACATAGTGAATTCCAGGTCAGCCTGGGCTAGAGCGAGACCCTACCTCGAAAAACCAAAAAAAAAAAGAAGAAGAAGAAGAAAAAGAAAAGAAAAGAGAAGAAGGCTAAAGTAGGGAAACAACACTTCAGTGGTAAGAATTCATTGAGAACCTAATGTATTACTAAATTCACCTTATGTTCTGGGAGTTCCAGTAACCGAGCAAGGCCATGCTCTGGTGGAATTCCCATGCAAATCTCCAGCCCAAACTAGAGAAGAGACTTTTCAGGTGCTTTCACCTCAGATTGGCCTTGATAGTCCATACTGCTGAAACTGATTTACTCTGAGTGAATATACATCTTACTACATTAAATAAAGCTTATTAGTAAATGTTGAGGGTCTCCTTAATTAATAAATGTGTGTTTTATTACATATAATTTGAGTAATAAATTTTAATTATAAATAATAATTCTATATATTTTAAGCAGAAATAGAAAGAAAGTAAAAACTAAGAAACTGATTTCTAAGAAGACCAACTTTGTGTCAGTTATTAGTTATTAGAGCCACATTACAGATTCCAGCCCAACTTGGCTCTAGTTCTAAGTACTTTAATATTTTTATTTTGAGAAAAGATAGTTCCTTGCCAACTGACTTCTCCTCTTACCACTATCGTCTTCTTATGAGATCCCAGAAGTTTGAAAAGTATTGAATCCAAGTTCATCATTTCTTCATTTTCCCCTCAATTTCATTCTTTCAAATCTGAAGCCATTGCAGTCTCTTGGTTTGACTTTTCATAATGTCTCTTCTCATCTCCTTTTCTAGCAGCTTGCCTGCTCCCCAGCTCTTAAACCATCTAATCTACTTGATGTGAATGGAAATTCCTCAACTTTTGTCTCTGAACTTGCTTCTGTAGTCTCACCTTTGCAGTATTTCTTTCAATGATTATCTCCCTTGGGTCAACATAATCTTATAGACACAGTCCTGCTCTTGCTGCTACCTGGCCATTCCCATCTAGAAATCTTGCTTCTGTCATTCTCTCTACTTGCTCAAACCTGAATTAATTAGTGTCACTATTTTCTTCTCTCACTTTTAACCTGGCAATCTATCAATTTCATTTTGCTAGAAATCACATTTAAAAAATTAGTTAATCTTTTGTTCGTGAGCAGAGAGAGCTAGAAGAGAGACAGACAGAGAACGGGCATCAGGGCCTTTAGGTGCTGCAAACCTACACCAGAAGCATGCACCGCTTTGTCATCTGGCTTTGTGTGGATACTGGGGAACTGAATGAGGGTCCTTAGGCTTTGCAGGAAAGTCCCTTAACCACTGAGCCATCTCTCCCATCCCAGAAATCTCATGTTAAAATAGTCCATATGCTCTCTTGTAAACCAGTGTTGGCATTATTGATTCTGTCATTGTGATGTCTTTTTCCTCTTGCTATTCCTGTTCTCATTTCTACTATTAACACGCACTGGAGGCTGCTGCCTCCCCTTCTGTTACAAGAATATCCTTCCTCCTCTCCCTGTGGTCATTTTTTTTTCTTCTTTTCTCCATTTCAACTTTTATTATCGTGAGAGTTTTGGTTTTGCTTTGGCTTTGTATATTTTTGGAGGATAAAGGCCAGATGTAAGGATATTTAACAGAAATTATCAATGTCATTTTAATTAATGGTGATGCCCTCATTTTCATTCTCTTGTGTTTGTATTGTGTTTTTACCAGGGCCTTATATAGATCACCCTCAAGATTAAAAGTAAGAATTATTATTTTCCTATGACTCTCCCTGCTGAAATTCTTGTGAAAATATATGTAACACAGGACAGCTCTTTCTATGCAGGTCAGTGTTTTGCATTTTAATATGTACCAACTACATGAGTTTTCTAGTCTTTCAGAGCACACAATAAAATACAAAGAGAATGTAAATAGGAAGAAACAGTAATTATTGAACCCGGAGTCATTCATCTAGGAAATCTTATTAACAAAGCGTGAACAGCTTGCTCCAAACAAATTTAAAAATTATAAAAATGGAATTGTCCCATCTGCACAATTCCTCAAGGAAACCAAGTGAGAGATTATACAATTAGAATTTGGGGTTTCAGCAGAACTCCCTTCAGTTTACATAAATAAGAAAGAAGTTACTGGAGGGGAATTGGGCGTTCAGCAGCAGCACCTGCGGTGGAATTCACTTTAGCTTTCAGTTGTAGGGAGACCCAGGACTCCCAGCTCTCCATCTTTTGCTCCTTGAGGAGAATATCTGCATGTGGGCCAGATTCTAGGGAGGGAGTTCTGACTGGTCTGACATAAGTTCTCACTCCTTATCTACTTGAGCTTCTGTGCTATAAGAAGCTTTATTTCCACTTTGGAAAATAACTGTGACACAAAATAGCGATGAAGGACATATCAAGTCATACCACCATTTTCTAAATGTATTCAGACACATGTGGACACATGTGGGTTTCTGTGTACATGTGTGTGTATGTAAGTGGAGGCCAGACGTTGACATCACGTGTCTTCCTTAGTGTTTTCCTAGATTCTTTTTTTGTTTTTTTGAGATGCAGTCTCTTACTGAATCTGGAGCTCACCAATTCAACTAGACTGGCAAGCCAACAAAGCTTCTATTTCTGTCTCCCTGGGCTGGGATTAGAGATGTACACCAGTGGGCACAGCTTTGAGTGGGTGCTGAGGATCTGAAGTCAGGTCCTCATGGATGTGTAGCAATTATTTTGTTGCCTGAGCTGTTTTCTCAGTCCTTAAAGCCTGAAATTGTATTTATGACCTATAGATGGCCGTCCTTCTTCCAATAGTAATGAGATATGAAGCTCTAGCAGTATGGTTTCCATGACATGGTATGTGTGTGCTTTTAATGTTTGGGGATTTTACAATATTACAGGTGGTATGAAACTATATAGATTCCTTACTGGGATAAAATGGTGGGGAAAAATCTCTCCTGTATTAAAAAAATTATCCATGGCCTCTAGATATCTGTTAGTCCCAAATATCAACTCATATCGTAAGATTACACAAGGCTTGTAATAGAATCTTGGGGAAGAAAACATGCTTTTAGGAAACAATTGATTGCTGTTATTGTTTTGGGTGTTAGTGTCTTTTTAAAACAAGGCCTAGAAGCTAAACATAGGGTAAAAAAGTCTTAGCCAGTTATAATGGAATATAAAATATAAAGAAAGAATGGAGGGAGAAAATAAAAAAAAATTAGCCAGGTGTGATGGAGCATACCTTTAATCCCAAAAATTGGGAGGCCAAGGTAGGAGGATCTCTGTGAGTTCAAGGCCACAGAGACTACATAGTGAATTCCAGGCCAGCTTGCACTACAGAGACCCTAACTCGAAAAACTAAAAAAACAAACAAACAAACAAATAAATAAATAAAATAGTAATATCAAAATAAAGAAATTTAATTCACAATTTTTAAAATGCAGTTTTTATAAAAAAGATTATCCCATGAGATTATTTCAGATTTATTTTATTTTCTATATATATTTTAAGAGGCAAAAAATTTCCCTCTTGTTCTCGTGTGTGAGAACATAGACAAAAATAATTCTAAGGTGACACATTCTTGCATACACCCCATAAAATACTGAGTCAAAATTTAATTGCTGATGGAAATTACTTAAATCAAGCCACGGCAATGTTAATCTGCTCTTTAATGTTTATAAATGACTTAATTTGCTACTTGTTACTATTAATTAGTATGAGTATATATATATATATATATATATATATATATATATATATATCATACATTTGTGTTCACTAAATATAACCTTAATCTAGGAAAAAGTTTTATAAAATTAGTCTTTGCACAAGCTTTTGTTCCCTTTCTGTGTATTCTTTCTTTCTCTCTCTCTCTCTTGCTCTCTCTCTCTCTCTCTCTCTCTCTCTGTATTCTCTTGAGTTCTCACATTCATGATAAAGAACCATTTTGAAGCTAATCTCTGGTGCATTCTCTTGACTCTTAGGCTTTGTAATAGCTAACTTGCTGACACTAATACACACACACATATAATTTTCATTTATATAAATGAATCCAGCTTTGGCTTATCTTTAAATGGATCTGATTAACTTTCCTAGGGTCACATAAATCTAAGTGTAACTTTCATATTTGAAGCTAAGAGATACCTCTTTGAAGGTCTTTCCAGTTCAACTTTACTTATTAAAAAGATTTGCTTATTCCTGTAACTACATTCATTTCATTCCACCTTCATGCTTCTCACAATTCAGTGGAGATGTACTCTTTCTTTCATGCAATCTGAATGATTGTGCTTAGATTCTAATCACTTACATGCTAAAGATTCCTTTAGCACTAATGAAGACACACTACATTCAACTAACTTGCCCTTGGTGACATTTTTTTTTGGTTCCTCTTAAATTTCTGCCAAGCTATACTTCAAGTGCTTTAGTAATTGCCTAAACTGAGGCCACTCTTAACAAAGTTTAATATTTAAAATTGCTCTTTGTTTCTTCTTTCCCTTCTTGGTCATAATCGAAGTCTCAATCTCTTTAGTCTGATGAATGATTTATACATTACTTCAGTAGCATATAATATTTAGTAATAGAATATTTTTTCACTTCTGTATATTTTAATGGTCTCACTAGAATGTAAATTCTAAATGAGTAGACATTTATATTTATTTACTATTGTATTAAATAAGCTCAGATGAGCATATAATATTCAGTGCTCCAAAACTAGAAATTAAATGAATGAGTGAATGAATGAATCAGTGTCTTATACACTGCATTATGTCTTCATAATCCTTAGGGGTTAATGCAATATGTTACACAAAATGAGAAGTGCTAAAAAAATAAAAGAGGTGTCTGCTGTTTGGGAGCTTTGTTTATTGTTTTGTTAGTATTGCTTTTCTTTCTCTGATTGACATGTCCGTAATCATCAGGACTCCTTAGAATATTTAGTACAAATATTGTAAAATTAGAAAACTCACTCGATTTTTTTTCCAAATTTTATAAGACAAACTAGAATTACAGAAAATATGAAGACTGTTTAGCTGGCTTGATCAATTCAATCAATGAGAACACTCAACTTCAGCAAGACTAATACATGAAGAATATCATATTTTCTCCTATCTCCCAGGTCTTGATATAGTCATGCAGTTTCACACATGCAAAACTGAGGTATTAAGTATATCACAAAAGGGTATAAACACATAACATATCTCGGTGATTCTGGCTGATAGCAAAGGAGGTAAACAGAATTCCTAAAAATGACACTCAAGTTTGTTGTATACTGGTCTTCACATGCTTGGCCTTACAACTATACATACCTCCCACACACAGACCTACACATACACATATACATGAAACAAAGAAAAAAATCTTCTACATCATGATAGAAAACATTTATGTTTTCCAAAAAAAAGAAATATATGTATACTGAGACCAGTTGAAAATCAAGATATGTGTCTCATCATAAAAGTTAGAAACATCAAGCTGTGTGGTTTGCACAGTCAGCCATCATTGCAGTGCCCTTCGTTTTCTGGACAGCTTTTAAATTCAGTTCAGCTGCTGGAGAGATTCAGTTATTGAAACACTCCATGCTCTTAGTCCATAGGATGGGGTATGGAATTCAACTTGCCACACATATTTGCATTTATACAATCATAGTGTAGCATACATCCAACTAAGGTTTACACACACTACATTTTATATAAATCGACAAGAAGCAACAAACACATAAGCACTTTGGACTTTGCATTTGCATTTTTGGACACTCTTGGGAATGATTCCCAGGAATTAGACTGAACTGTATTACTTTCAGTGAAGCTGGATCAATGTTTTCCATGGTTTGCTTTGTTATTTTCTACATTCATGGGTATTCTTCCAATTAAGATAAAGATTCTTATTTAAAATTTTTACTTACTTATTGGAACATGTATAGTGCTTGTGGAGGGCACTCCAGGGTCTCATGCCATTGTAAATAGACACCTATTAAGCTTTACTTGAG